>WBMY01011195.1:84385-127655 GCA_013397315.1 Donacobius atricapilla
AAAACAAAACAACACCAAAAAAAACAACCCTAAACAAAACCAACTAAATACAACCCAAAAGATTTCTGTGGATTTGTTGCATTTTTCTCTTTTTGTTTATAAGCCAGAAAGGTGCAAGAGCTCCTATGCTGTAAATAAGTCCTTGCCAGATAGAATTTAGTGTGGTACAATCAAGACAAATTTGGGCTGGACCAGCTCCTACTAGATTTGAGACCAATAAAAATATTCCATGCCTTTTGTTTTATTTCTAATGGCAATACCTCCAAATCAGTAATGCCAGTCCTGAGTTTGCATTATCTACTGCACCAAGCAAAATAAAACCCTTAATGAGAACCTGAAAATAACCCTGGCCATACTCAACTGTAACAGTTTCCATTGCCCAAACAGAGAAAAGTTCAAAAAGCACATAAACAATTATTAGGAGGAATCTGGGTTATAAAAATCACTTCAGAATCTCAGTTTTTATCTATATACGAAACATAACCAAAGTATCTACTTGTTAATATTTTTATCTGCAGTAGAACTCTGTGCCTGAACACTTGGATTGTAAGCACCTCATTCTGATGAAACTGCACCTAGTAAAACATTAAGTAGCATCCAATGAAAATATGATGCTTTCAATTAGAAAAACTGACCATAAAATTTTAAGCCAAATCATAGCTTTGGAGTCAGAGGCTTATTAAAAACCTCAGGAGTGTGAGTGCCAGTTTTCCAAGGGCACTTCTCCTCAGAGTCACCAGAGTGTTCTCACTAGAATGGCACACCACAATACACTAATAAATAATTCTAATTATATTCTATTTGCAAATTCTCTGGGATTGTTTTAAAAGGGGACGAGCCCATTACAGAACGTAAGCAAAATCGCACAGTGTATCATGAATTGCCTGTTCTGGCTGATGGATTTTGGAGTGCTCAGCACCTCTCCACATGGATTGCATCTTGCAACAACAGTACCTTCAAGAGCTTCCAAGATCTTTTAAAGATGCTTTTAGTGGCTCCATCATAAATGACGTGAGAATGGACTTAAAAGGACATTTAACTAAGTTTGCCATCAAATAAGGGTACGGTAAGATACTCTGTCCTATCATCCAGGCTGTGATTGAGGATATTAGACAACATTGGCCTCATTATTGATGACTGGGAGGCACCACTGGTGACTGGAGATCTTCTGGGTCAATTCAGTTAAGTGATTCAAGATAAAACCAAATGCAAAAACTTTATTTTTCCAGTTTATTTTTATATCATATCAGCACACCAATCCTCTCGGTCAAGGGGCTACAAGACCATAAGATTGAGTTCTATGGAAAGCACAAGAATCTACAGGAAGAAATAGGGGATGTAAATAACTTTTTGTCAGCTCAAGATGAGCATTAAATCTTTTCTTGAGTGTTTTCCTGGATGTAAACCATGGCAACGGCAGAGCTAGAAACAGCTCTGTGTTTTCTTGCAATGTTTAGGTTCTGATACATTTAGATATTGTATTTGGAGAGTGAACATCTCCCCCAGAATTAGTTATGTACAAACATTGACTGTGGTCATTTTCTACTTTATTCTTCTAATATGTATTGGCCATAATACAATTTCTGCACTCTGAACTTCACTGCACTAATCTAGTAGAGTTTAGTCATTGCTTATTTATGCTGTGACCTAATAAAAGCCTAATCTGAAATACACTGGCATGAGATGCCACATAACTCACAGACAAATATTTTAACACGTAACACAGGCAAATACCAAAAACTACATTAAATGCCCAGTAAGAAAACATAAAATCTGTAAAAAAGAAACTGTGTCCCTCCTCCTCACATACCATAATGATTCAAGTAATGGATTTAAAGCAAGATAAGCCTTGCTGGGAAAAAAAAAAAAAATAAATCCTCCACTTCATATATACTGTTCAAAGATTTTTCAGAATGTATCTACACTCAAAAAATGCACAGGATCCGATTTTGAGAGTGGGGAGAATTGACCGTGACAAGGAACACGCCCAGCTGGAGCCTGCCTTCATCTCTGAACTGATGGAGGCAACCTCAGGCCTCCCCCAGCTACTGAAAGAGCTGACATTAAACCTGAAGAGCCCCAAGCAGAGGGCAAGGCTTGATAGCTCCACACCCCCAGTTAAAGCCCGGTGCAGAAAGACCCGGTTTCCCCGGCAGATCAGCTTATCTCAGGAGTTCACTTGAGATAAGGACGTTTGTGCCGGCGTTTTATTGCAGAACGGTTAAAACGCTGCGGATTCAAACACTGGTTTATCTCCCTGTGGCCTATTTCAGAGCTTTCAGCAGGGCTTTCATGGCCATGCAGACTCGACAGACATCAATGATCACTAAAAGCGTTCTCCATCACAGCAGAAATAGGTTGGGTGTGATTTTCTGCCCTTAGCTTTAACTGTGACTGGCTCTTCGATCCATGGCAAAGTTCATTGTGGTCTGTTTTTCCTGCTTCACAGTCAGGGAAAACTTCTGATCTAATGCTTAGCTTGTTTCATCTGTTTCCAGGCCCCTTCACCTTTCACATATTTTAGGGGAAAGCCATCAGCTGTAGGTCCCACAATTTTTGTTATAAGGCACACAGGTTCCTAGACAGTAGGACAAAATATATAAATACAGTTTGTACTAATTTTCTGATATCCTAAATCCTCTTCATATCACAACCCCCATATTTTTTTCTTAAATAATTAAAAAAATTAAATTAAGCGCTGTCTTTTTGTTTTTTTCCTAAAAGAAGTCCAGTCTTAATTGCTTGTTGAATGCAAGTTTGCAGTTTTTTTCTCCAATTCATGGAAGTGATAGAAGTTTTTTCACTATGTATTTTTGCGAGTGTCATTTTTCTGACAGCTCAGTAGTTTTTGCCTTTTTTCTTTTATTTTCCTTTTTTTTTTTTTTTTTTTAATTTTTTTTTTTTACATGTGACTACCCAAATGGGCAAACCACCAGAAATCATCTTTGGCCATAATTTTTATCAAATCAGAGATGGAAATTTAGGTAAAGGAAACAACAACAACAACAACAAACACAAACAAACAAACAAACAACCCAAACACCCCCCCCCCAAACAAAACAAAACAAAACGCAAAAAAACCCACCCAAAAACCCCATGTACCAAATAATCTTGTGGCAAAGGTCAATCTTCCCTGAAATGTCATGGCTTCTTTTTATCACAGATGTTTTTGGTTTGTGTGGGTTTTTTTTTGATTTTGTTTATTTGTTTTTAATTTCTTGTATAAATAACATCAGTGACAGAGAATTAAAAACTGATTTCATCCCTAAAGAGTTTTCCAATCACCTGGGATGGAAGAAACAGAATTTTAAATTGTTATTTGACTCAAGTCAGGTACTTGAGCCTGGGTTTTTTAAACCTTAAATAAATATTTCTCTATCACAAAGCTGTTTAATTACTTTAGGAGGATATTCCCTGTCTTATTTTAAAACTTTTGGTAAGCATATCTGGAAAGTAACTATTTTTTTTCCAATGACAAAAGAGGGAAAAAAAAATCCCAAACACTTAGAATTATCTCAACAAGCAATATTCCTTTCTGGCAAATTCCATTACAGAAACTGATTTCTTTTATTTTATTTTTTAATTTCTACTGAGATTGCCAATACCTTCCTCTGTATATGGTGTTTAATTTTTAATGTGAATTATGAAAAGAAATTAATTTTAGTACAGAATATAATTAAAGAGCACAATAAATTCGGTTCTGTTACAAATAGAGTTCTGTAATTTTAGATAACATTCTCCTAGGCACTAAAAATAAAAATTGTCTTCTTTATGTTGGCATTTGGGTATCAGCACCCCTCCGCAAGCATTTAGCCCTGCAACTCACATTTTTCTGAACTTGGATTAGGTTAAATGTTTAAGGATTTCTGTTTTCTGGGAAAAGTCCCTTGTATGAGACTCAAGCAAAATGAATTCTGTCTAAAATTAGAAGGCACAATAATTATATCTAAGAAAGGCAGATACCATTTAAAATCCGCTGCCTCTTGTCATTAACACCTTAATTATTCACGAAGGATTTTTTTAAGCTTTCATATGGCAGTCCAAGCCACATGACAAGACTATTTTAATGCTGTAATATTTGCATTGCAGTGAAATGTAGAGGCCTTTATCTTGTGCTCGTCCCTTTGTGGTTATACATTCAAAAGATAATTTGTGTCCCAAAGTTTGTGTAGAACTGATGTCAAACACTTGGTTCAGGTGTGTAGTTAAAGGGAGAAACTTAAAATCAACTCGATGCCTCACCTTGTGCACTAACAGTACTTTATCATTGAGCAATTTTGTAATTTCTGCTACAAAAACCTCAAACCAAGCACTTGCCCATGGCCAGCAAGGTAAAATTTCAGTCCCTTTAATAAAACAACCTACCTTAAGAGCAGTTCAGCATTTTGAGGAGGAAAATAGCAGTTTTCATCTCTTCCATTGCAGCACACAAAGAGAAGTAACTGGGATTGTGCACTGCCAGGTTTTCTTTCTGTCTGAAATAGAATTTCAGAGGTATTTCTAAATACCTCTGTGGCATGTATCCAAGCCTATAGATGATGATAACATCAAATTCAGCTGAAAATCCTGTTCTTCTAGTTTTGTTAGGTTTTCCCGTGGTTTTTGACACACTGGTTTAGTTGGCCAAGTTGTGTTTTCATGTTATAAATTAAACGTTAAAATTTAAAGCACTCCGCCTGAAGATTTGGTGGAAAAGACCTTACCTGGAAGACATTACTCCATTAGCCACAAAGGGACTGATTCTGCAGGGACACAGACCTCAGAAAATTACAGAAATTCTATGCCATACTCAGCAAAGGCACCTGCTTCAGCCAGGGGTTCCCAGGTGAGCTTTTTGGATTGATTCTGTTGCTCACACAGAATACAGAGAATTATATTCTTCCAGCTCCACCTCCTTTGCAGCAGCCAGGCCGTTATATAAACCAAATAAAATAAACATGAACAGAAGAAGCATAAAAGTGCAACCAGCCTGGATGTTAAAGGAATCTCTTATTTCAGTGGACTAAGTAAATCTTGGCACAGATGTACTCTGTCTATGCTCAGAATAAACAGACATTGGAGAGCACCTGAGGAACCTAAAATAAAAAGAGGTACAGCAGACACAGGGTGGCTTTTCAGGGGGGATAAGCCCCTTCTACCTCACCTTCCACATCTGTAGTATTTTGGTATTTCACATTTTCCCTTTTCACAGCTGTACTGCGAGTCTTAGCTGAACACCATGCACCACACAACTCTGAACTTAAATTCAATAAAAACACTCTCAGGCACAAAAAGGCAAGCCCACAGAAGTTTTTTTTNTTTTTTTTTTTGTGTTTTTTTTTTTTTTTTTTTTTTTTTTTTAAACAAGATCAGAGATTTAGTGAGAGTTAGATGAGAGTTTTGAAACCTGGGGTGGAGAACAGACAAGCACAAACCACTTTATTTATTTATTTATTTATTTATTTATTTATTTATTTATTTTAATAGCAAGCTACCCCCAGAATCACTTAGGGGAAAAAAAAAAATCATTACTTTAGTTTGTTCACTTTCATGTTCCTCGTATGGAATGGTGACAAGGACGTAAAACAAACAGAGCAAAACCAAACACACACGGAGGTTTTGTTCTCAACCTCTAGTACCGCAAGTCCTGTAAAAGAAATATTCCAGATGACAAAGATGCAAAACAAACTTAGACTAAAACCAAACACACACAGAGGTTTGGTTCCCAGCCTCTAGCCCTGCAAAAGGGCACGTCAAACCCCCAGAACATTTTCATTTTTTAAGAACACACATTTTTAACACACATACAGGCACACACACANCATACAGGCACACACACACACACACACAGAGGTTGTGGGGTTTCCCCCCTTTTTCTTTTTGTTTTTCTTGTTTTCCTTTCCCTCCAAGTCCCTGAGCGCGCTGAGGGGAGGAGGAGGAGGCGGCAGGGAGGCCACCCGCGGAAAGTTTGCGCGGTGGGGGTCCGCACTGGGGCACTGGAGGGGAGGAGGATGAGGAGGGTGAGGAGGATGAGGAGGGTGAGGAGGGTGAGGAGGATGAGAAGGGTGAGGAGGATGAGGAGGGTGAGGAGGNTCCCTCGGCGCCGGCGGGCGGGGAGCCGGGAGGAGGCGGGAGGAGGGATGAGGGATGAAGGATGGGGGATGAGGGATGCAGGATGCGGGGCGGTGTCGCCCGAGGCGCTTTAAAGGCCGGCAGGCGGCCCGGGCGGCTCGGCGGCGGCATGGCCGAGGTGAAGGTGGCCGTGCTGGGCGGCAGCGGAGCCGGCAAGTCGGGTGAGGAAGGGCGAGAGGCGGGGAACGCCTCGGGGTTGGTGGGGATGGGAGGGGGGTACAGCCCCTCTGAATGTGGCTCTGCTTCCCTCCCGCAGCGCTGGCGGTGCGGTTCCTGACCCGGCGCTTCATCGGGGAGTACGCGTCCAGCGCCGGTGAGCGCCCGGCTCCGCGGGGAGGGAGGGATGCAGGGATGGACGGAGGGAGGGATGCTGGGATGAAGGAAGGGATGCAGGGATGGATGGAGGGAGGCAGGGATGGATGGAGGGAGGCAGGGATGGATGGAGGGATGGATGGAGGGATGCAGGGATGAAGGGAGGGATTCAGGGATGGAGGCAGGGTTGGTTCCCTGCGGAGAGCAAGATGCGGCGCCTCAAGCGCTTCTTTGACGGAGAGATTGGGTAAAGCCGCGGCGCCGCAGAACTTTGCGGGGAGATTTGAGTTTCTCTCGGTGCCGGTGGGGTGTAAGGCCTGGGGAGAGGAAAGGGCGAGCCGGGTGTCGGGGGGAGGCGGCTCCGGAGCTCCGAGAGGCGCTCCTCCCAAAGCAGCCGGGGACGGGCGGAGATGCGGGCTCGGGGGGCGGGTCACGGTCAGCTCGGTCAGAGAGGAGACGGAGAGAATAAAGGAATATGACTAAAAAAAAAACCCCAAACGACACCTGTGCTAGTGAATATCCCCTCCTCGGCTCCAAGCGGACTGTTTCTCTGGCACAGGCGGTCAATCAAAGCATAACTCGAGGCCCCCAGCGAAGCAGGAAGGCGCTTGTGGAAAGGCTCGCTGTACTCAGGGCAGAATGTCACATCCGTGCCAGAACGAGCATGCCGATGGTTAAGACACTTCTAAGTCCTGGGAGGTGGCAAAACAGGGCCTGGACTTTTACATCCCGGGTGGAAATACCGTTCAGCTGATCCACAGATAACTTTGGGAGTGTGCTGCCACCCCGGCTGACGTGGCAGAGGCCCCAAAACTTAACGAGGCGCAGAGATTGCCACCTACCTCCCTCTCCCTGCTAAAGGGAAGCACTCTCTCCACTTATTCTTTCCTCCCCACAGGAACCGGGGTAGCTTCTAGTGATCTGTAAATAACAAAGGAAAAGAAGTACTGAGCTGAATTGTGTTGAGCATGTCCAAGTGAACTTATTCTGAAGGAGGAACTACAATTGTACACGTCTGCTCTACCATTATTTGTTATAAAAACAGACTGAGTAGAGGGTTTGTGTCCCTCTGCTGCTCTAGGTCTAAGCTACCACATGTAAATTATGTGCTCTCTGTGGTCTGTGTGTGTTCCAAGCCACCTACAACCAAAACCAGTCCTGTTCTCAGCCTCCAGTACTGCAAGTCCTGTAAAAGGCATGTCAAACCCCCAGAACATTTTCGTTCTTTAACAAATGTTTGTTGGAAGATAAGTTTAGCCTTATTTCTAGAGATGAGGAAAATGGTAGTAGGGGTGGTAAAATAAAGATCATGCCACTATTAGCAGAGTCAAAGCAATAATTGAAAGTTTGTTTAATTAAGGAAACAAACAAGGGGCTGTAGATTTTATACCCTGAGGTGCTTAGGACTGATGATTCATCATCAGATGAATTCTGAAGATGAGCATGAAGAATGCTGAAGTTGCTGAGTTCCAGAAATGACAGAACTATCCCTCATTACACAGCTTTAGGTGCGTTTTCTGTAGCGTCAACACCAATTCTTGTCCCTGTAGTTCAGAAGATGACAAATGATAGTGTAGAAAGCCTGTTGGCAACCACAAACTGCTTACACTTGCTTAGAACATCCTGCTGCTTAAAATAGTAGTGATGGTGTGTCTGCAGTAGAGTTCCCAGTGTTGCCAGTGCTGGTGGAGAGTCCTAAATCTGAGATGCCACAGAAATATTTTTGGACTTGATCCTATGGGCATAGCCCTGCAAATACTCTTGATCTAATGCTGCCTGGTATGAGAACTCTTAAAGCACCAGAAGCCATGGTAAATAAATATTATTGCCAAATTATGACTTTTGTGCAGAATCAGGACTTCACATAGTCTGGCTGACTACTTTTCTAATCCTGAGCCCTGGTATCGAGCTGAATGATCATCAGCATGTGTCGGGAGGGTTGTGAATTCCCCTCACCTCCATTTTGGAAGAGGAAGAGCAGGGTCTGAAAGTATTAATTCACCGAAACTTCAGTGGGAGCACCACAGTGAAATGGTGTTGCTCTGCCTAAGGGGTTGATTGGTGCAAATTAAATAGGTTTGTTTCCAGTGTGTGTGTTCAGAAAAAAGGCAACCAACCAGTCAACAACAACAAAGCCAAAACCACAAAGCAAACAAACAAAAAACTCCTCCCTAAACTCCCCCACTCTCAAAAAAAACCCCCTCAAACCAAAACAAAAAAACCAAAACAGATCAGAGACAAAAAATTCAAAATGTCTTGAGAAACCAATCAAATAAACCAGTACTCAAGGAATCCTCAGGATTATCAAATTTCACTATTGCGTTCTCTTTTGTTTTCACTGTCATCCCCAGTCAGTAACACTGATTTTCTTTGGATAATGTCTGTCTGTTAGAATGCATCTACACTAAACACTTGTGCCTGGATGGGAGGCAGATACACCTGGAAATTTATGACCCTTGTTCGCAGGTAAGAATTCCGGAGGAGGAGAGTAAAGAAAAGCTGTTCTTCACTACCTGTGTATATGGTAAAAAGGATCAAGGGGTTACAAACTTTTGGGTGTTGGAATTTGTGCCTGCTCTTTTGTTTTTGTTTTTTTTTAAGACTAAAATTTTATAGCTGCTGGGGCCCAGAACTACTGAGTACTTTCCCATTTCATCAAAGAAACCCTTCATTGCTGAAATTTTCTGGAAATTCATTTGTATTTTGGAATAATACCACCAGAAGTAACTTCTCACTTTTGCTTTACATAGGTAAATATAGATAAGTGTTTGGAGTACATACAGTTTTCTCAAATACCCTCAATGACTGAAATTCAGCTTATAAAGCAAACAGTTTATTAAATGGCTGCACAAATGGCCAAAGTAGACAGGCCTGGAAGTAAGGCTTGCATTCACAGAACAATTTCCTTCTCCAGGGAAAGCCACAGTGCAGCTTGTACACATTGACAATTAAAATTTAATCACAGTAAACCACTCTGAAATAAAGTTTTGCATTAATTTAGCTAATTTCCAGGATCAGAGAGGCTTAGGTACTGTGTAACACATGCAGACCCAGGTCTGGCTGGCCACACTGGCTCTTCCAGGCTCCCTTTTGGGCAGCTCTTGCCTCTCACCAGCTGGGGTAAGGAATGCTAATATGAAAGCCAAACCACTGAGAGTCTGACCCACACTTAAATTCAGGGGCTTAAAAACGTAACCAGTGTTAAGGCAAACAGCATGGCTTGTCCCAGGGCAGTGAGGATCCTGAAACAGCCCCGGGGTCGTGTCACAGGACGGAGTCTTCCCTTGCCACACTCCTCTCAGAGGCTGCTCTGTGGACTTGCTTCCACATTAAGACCCCTTTCCTGAGCTTGTTGTATTAAATCCTGTGGCACAGGGGCTATTCTTTATTCAGGTATTGGAACACTGGGAGCGGCAGCTGGAGAGTTAAAGAGATTAGGCCTAAATTATTTGGTTGCAACAGTGTGGGCACATGTTTGTGCTAGTGCCCTCTTATCTATTCTTGTTCCTTTTCCTTAAGAACAAGGTCTAACTTTAGCTCTTTGGCAAAGTAAATTTTTAATTTTTTTTTCTTTTCTGATCAGCTTCCAGTATTTTATCTATTTTAGGTCATATGGTCTTGCTAGCTGCTGCCAAATCATCTGCAGGGATAAGCTAACTTTAAATAGTTTTGAAATGACACTCCTTTGCTTAATGGGGCAGTTTACAGCTGTTGCTTTCTGGAAATCAGAAGTGTGGCAGTTTCTTGGTGTGAAGAGCACCAAGGATTAGTACCCTATTATCACTCAAGTGACTTTTGTCACTAGTTTTAGTAACACAACCGCAGACTGAAAGATTCTTTTTTTCTAACTCTTCAGGAATTTAACATATGGGTAATTAGTGTTTGAAGCTTGAACAATTCAAAGAGGAAAGAGAACATGAAGAAAATCATTAAGCTCACTGTAGTCAGAATATTAGGAACATGCAAACCAGAGCTCTAACCACAAAGCACACAAATGTTGATGGCTCCTGTGTGTTTCGTTCTCATGCAACCCTGCAGAATATTAAGCATAAGCAATGGCTGTACAGGTGGTGGAATTTCACTGCTTAAACAAAGTGTAAATTGTTTCATTATGAACTTGTCAGTGATCCAAAGTGCGATCTTTGCTGTTGGTTATTTATAAGGCTTTTGGAGCAGCACTAGCCTGAACTCAACGCCAGCACCTACACCTATTAAATATCTTTTGCAATGAAAAGTTACCATGTTCTAGCATTCACAGCGACAGAGAAAAGGCTCTGAAGTGACAAGAGTAACATTCTTTTTCTTTTTCAGCCACAGCAGGGGAAGCTCTCCCTCACAGATGAGCTCCACTGGGCTGATGGATTTATCATCGTTTACGACATCAGTGACAGAGCATCCTTTGCATTTGCAAAAGCACTGCTGTACAGAATCCGAGAGTCTCACGTGGGAGTTTGTAAAAAGTAAGTGGCATTAGTTCATTTTTTTTCCCCTCAGCAAACACAGAGAAAAGCTGAAAACACTTTTGTGAGGCCATCCTAGCAGCAATTAAAATCCAGCAGCATCAAAGTGATGTAACACAATGCCAACAACAAGGCACCTGAAGGTAAAATGTGTGGCAAATTACAATCTATTTTACTGCATCCAAACCCAAGTACATCAGGATTTTTGTTCTTATTTCTTACAGAACTAATATTTAAATGATTGACATAAACATTCCTGCTGTGATTTACATGGGTAAAAAGGCCTGGCATAATCAGTCTGTGCTTTTACTCTCCCACTCAATTACCAATGGAGATGCACAAATACAGGGGCTGAAGAAAGCATTTCCCACAAGAAAGGAAATTAATACCACAAATATCTCCTAAACTGCCTTTAGCAGTGACCCCAACATCATTTGTGCACATGGGTGACCACATGGTAAGAAAGAAAGTACTTAGGAAAAAAAAAGTCACCAGAACTGCAGGCATGAGTGTGGATGGTGGTGTGTATTCCTGCATCAGCCAGCTGAGGTGCTTTCAAAATGAGAGTGAAATCCTCTACCTGTATCAGAAGCTGAGTAAAAACCCCATTTTTCTGTCTGTTTTACTGCTGGCCTTTCTTAATTAAGGTTAATTTCTGAAAGGAATAATTTGAGCAGAAGCTTGGAATTAGATTTCCTGTGTTTCCTTCTGAGTTATGCCCCTGACACTGATGTATCTCTTGGGCTTTGTTCTGTTACCTGCAGATGGAGATAATGATCAGGTTGCCTCTTCATGAAGTGCAGGTGCTGACAATATACTCAGCAGCATAGAGCATGAAAAAAACAGTGGATTAAAAATACATTAATTCTTTGAGTAGAGAAAACAAAATTAAAATCTACTGGTAGGGAGTAGCTTGTTTGGAAAAATCCTTTGCCAAATGGAAAACTAGATTTCTTCCTGGCAAGGTCAGGGGGCTGTTTAGTTCATTTTGGGCTTTTTGGGGTTTTTCTGCAATATCTGTTATCCTGAACCTACATACTTTTCATTCACACTGAATATAGCACAGCATGTGACTCAGTGTTGTACACGTCTTTTCTCTAACTGGAACCTTTTTCATTTCAGAATGGTCGAGTCATCTGTATTTTTGGTTGGCAATAAACAGGATTTGTGCCACATGAGGGAGGTTGGCTGGGATGAAGGACAGAAGCTGGCAATAGATAACAAGTGCCAATTCTGTGAACTGTCTGCTGCAGAGCATTATCAGGAAGTTGTGGCAATGTTCACCAAAGTCCTGAGGAATATCACTTCCAATTTCAAAGTGAAGGAAAAGAGAAGACCGAGTGGTTCCAAGTCAATGGCCAAGCTAATCAACAATGTGTTTGGAAAGAGAAGGAAATCAGTGTAAGAGATGGTTAGTCTTGAAGTTGGAACAAGCTGAAATAATGGAGCAGAGGCAGCTCTTGGGGTTCACTGAATTTCCTCCAAAGGTCAATATCTGGAGGAGTAAGAGAGTAGAAACCAAAGGTGAGAGATAGAAGGGTCTAGACCTAGAAGACCTGACCTTCTATTTCAAGCTCTGCTACAGATTTACTGTTTAGGCCTGTGCCTCTTAAACTGTAAGCTGCTCCAGAGGAGAGGTTTAGTCTGTATTTAACACCAACATGGTCTTGGATAGAGCTTCCAGGTGCAACTGAAGTATAAACAATCATTTCACAGATTCACTTATATTGGAAAAGACCCTTAAGATCATCAAATCCACCCATTAACCTAACACTGCCAAGTCTACCACACAATACCCAGTAAACTCAGCCTTGCTGATCAAAATCTCACTTCAGAATTCTGAGTAAGTTTTTTTTTGTGTGTGTGTGTGCAAGAACATTTGCACAAAAGAAAAGCAAAATACTGCGGCTTCATGCCGTAATGTATTTGTATTTAACTCAGGTCCTTGTGTGCCTTACACTTGCTGAAATTCATGCAGATTAAATGCTTAGACACCAAACCTACAAAAAGGTATTTGCCTATGAAGCTGCCTTGCAGAGGCACCAGAAGTAGGGAAGCAGATCTATAAAGCAGTATTGTCTCTTGTTTCAGTATCTTTTTTTTGTTTTGTTTTGTTTTATTCCATGAGCGATGAAAGAAAGTAGAGAGGGTTGAGGAGAGTGGGAGCTGAAATGTTAGTGAAATGCGAGTCAGTGAGCACTGGACTGTTTTGTCAAGGTGGTTGTTGAGTGAAATAATTTTACAGCAAGGGCCAGAATAAGGCCTGGATTGATCCCCTTCACAGAACAGTTTTTGTGAATTTAACAAAAGTTTCAGTAGCTGTAAGGTGGATGTGACTGCTCAGTGTCAGGTGGCAGCAGAAAGCACGTGGGCTGGCAAAGAGCACAAGTCCTTTATTAGGATGTCTGCCTGGATTTAAAGGTCATCCTGCTGGTAAGACCTGTGCTCACAGAGAGCGTTTTTTCCTCATAACCAATGTCCTTACAACTACTCATCGCCGTGGTATTGAAATGCCACTGGAGAGAGCACTATGTACTGTTAGCTGCACTTTGCAGATGTGGATATTAAACATCAGGTGGGTGTAAATATGGTGCCAGTTGACATTCAGAGCTCTTACTCTAGACAGCTAAATAAGGGCTTAGCCCAGTGTGTCTGCAAGTGCTGTGCTCATACAGAAATTATGAAAGGGAAGTGACCTGAGGATGAATTGCTGCCTCCTACCCACTCCAGGGGACAGCTGGGATTCAGGCTTTGCAGGATGCCTACCTCTGCTCTGAAATTTTACCTGCATTGAAACTAGAAAGGTTACTTTCAGTTTCTGAGTGTTCACCCACACAACAACATAAAAAGGTTACGTATAATCTTAGCAGTAAGGTTGTAAAGTAGTACTAAAGCACATTTTATCATGTTGACCAAAGATCACATTCTCTTTTTTTAAGCAAAAATATTGTTTTATTTCACTTGTTATGAGAATACAAATATTGGAACATAGTTCTCAGCTGACAGGCACAGGGTTCTTTGTTTTCCTGCAGATGCTGCTCTGCCATATCAGGAGCATTTTATTTTATGGTCAATATCTATGAGACCGAAGGTGCAGATTATTCATGTATACCCTCCAGCTTCCCAGCCCACACGGGATTCCAGAAGCACGGACAGACAGTTGTAGCTTTATCTTGCTCTAGCATTGCCAGATTCCAGAACTCTTATTTGTATTTACTGCTCTGGTATTAAATAAACTGGATATAAGATGGATGTATTAATGTGATTTTTTTTGTTTTCCCTTTACTCTGGTATAAAGCTACAGACTTTTTTTTTTTTTTTTCTTTTTTTTCACTGGTTTAAAAGGGAAGCACCATGCAGGTCTGAAACTCAAACTGAAGAAGGTAAATCTGGGAATCAGCCACTTGCACTAAAGAGAACCTCTGCCTGTGTTTGCTGAGCACAATGAAGAAGCCCTCATGTGCCTTTAAGCAGTGAAGAGAGCCTTGGGAAAAAAAAAAAAAAAAAAAAAAAGATTTATCCATTAGAAATTACTACAAAACAGCTTCAGAGAGGCCAATTAGTTTTGTTCATATTCCTGGGAACGTAGTCTTTCAGACAGATGGAACCTGTAGGACAGCCCATAGTCTTTTTGTCTGTGTGGAGTAAGTTCTGGAACAGAAAGCAGCTGGCATCTGTGCCTTGTGCTCACCTGAAAACCACCTGAAACAGCTGGATGATTTAGAAACAGGATGGTTAAGACTTAAGCCCACTAAAGCACCCAGCACAGACATAATTTGGTGTTCTCAGCATCAGGATTTCACTTGTCTTTTATTGCTGATAGGTGCAGATGTACAAGAATGCAGAATTTTAAAGCAGATGCACATTCTCCCATTCTAACTGTATTTTTAAAATAACTTTTAAAAATGAAGGCCTTTAAAAATACTTAAAAAGACTGAGATACACACATATATATATGTTTTGCTAAGTGTTCTCGGAGTTCTAACAGAGAAGGAAATACATTAACTGGCACAGCCACATAAATTATCAAGAACCCTGCTTATATAACACAGTAAATGATGTAAATGATGTCTGATGCTCAGCCTTGACAGTGACATCACCTAGAGCATATCAGACTCGTGGAGAAGTGTGGTAGTGTGGTATTTGTGTTGTCACATATTGCTTCAGCATACAACCCCATCCTTTCTCACCAAAAGATTTTGAAATTGCTGAACAAGAATTAAAAGTTTCTTGCTTCCATGCCTAGAAGTCCTTACTTACATGAACTTTCTAGTGTCAGTAGAATTTTGCCTGAGAAAGGCACTCAGAATTGATGTTCTTTCTCCCTGTCTTCAACTCATTTTTACTTTGGAAGCAGTGACATAGAAGCAAAGAGATTCTACTGAAATATAAAGATAATAGCCCATGGTTCCCAAATGCTGTCTCTCAGAGCACTTCCAAGGCTTTTTGAAGCTCTTTCTCTCTCCAGTTTTGAAATAAACAATTTAGACTCACACCGCCTCAACTCCTTTTCTCACTGTCTTGTCTATATGCGTTAAACTCTTTTAGAAAATCCCACACTAGTTATGTTCACAACACGGCAGAGGGGAAAATGTCACAGGAAAACGTAGAGCATGACACTCCTGGAAGAAAAGGAATAATTAAGTGCAGTATTGAGTAGACCAACTAAACATGCTGTATTCTGAAGACAAAAGTAACTACTATAGGTTTTTTTAGCCCATTGCTAGAATCTGGTTTCTGAGGTGATGGACAGGAGAACATTGAGTCATGTGGGGAGTGCTGATGCTTTTCTTTCTCTGTGACTACACTGCTTTTGGAGATGATATCTGAAGAGGTCTGATCCTGGCACTCTCCATTTCTGAGGCAGAGTGAGAGACAGATGCTGTGGCTGCTGGCTTGAATAGTTGTGATCCTTTCACCAGCAGTCAGACACAAATCACTCAATGGTATTTTCAGAGGACACACTAAGAAGAAGAGGAATATGAAAACCACCCAAAGCAGAACTAAAGTGCAGTTGTATCCAAGAACATGTTAATTTTCCATCAGGATCCCTGTTGCAACAGGTGCTTTAGGTTAATGAGGTTTCATACACTGGATAAGGGAATAAACTCCAGCTCTGATTCAGCTGCGAGGCAATCCTGCCTATCCACTCTGAAGCAAGAAATACATTAAAAAAAAGGAAAAAAAAAAGTGAGAGAGACAAACAGAAAGGCTACTAGAATAATCTAGAGCCACATTAAACTGTAGGTTAAAAACCATGAAACCTCTGCCTCCTGTCCATAGGAACACAGGCCTCTTTACATCCTTGACGTGCCCATGGGGAATGACAACAAGGGGAAGATAAGTTTTGATGTGCTCTTCAGCCAGTTTGAAAAGCAAAGCCTTTTTTTACATGCCTAAAAGTGCACCTGGGCACCTAACTGTCAGCTTCTATTGTTGTAAAACTTGGGTTTGATATTTCCATAAAGAAGCAGCGTTGTAAATGTCAAAGTTTTCTATTGTGTTGGTTTGGATTCTTCCCCCCCGTAATTGATATTGTGTGAGACAGGCAGACTATTCTGGATAGAAAGTTATTTTTAAACAGGCATTACTCTTTTCCAGAAACAGACTGTAAATTTCTGTCTTCTTTTAATTGCTTTGTAAAGTAAATTGAGTCCCTCTGGTTACATAATTAATACCCACATTTAGCCCTATATATTTGACAGGACTTGAGCCATTTACTGCTACATTCATTTTTCAAGACTGGCTAGGAGTTCAGAGATGCATTTAATTACTGCTGAACCCTGGGAAATATCAAAAGTTTTTCTAGGGAGGTGTCTTAACACTAGTGAGAAATACATACCACAAACAGGAAAATTGGAGAAGAGTGTTCTCTCTGAGCAGGTCTTTCTCCTTGTACACTCCTCTGCTCACATTGAGCAGTAAAGTGCCATCATATCTATATTGTATAATTCATTTTGCCACTTGAAATAAATATAAAATAAGCTGAAATTAAAACATCTGTCCTTAAAACGGCAGGCCTTGTGGTGTCTGGTGAAGATTTCGTTTTTAATAAACACAACTTTTTAAATAGTGGTTACACACAGGTTTTTGGTTGCCGTTTGTTTTGTTTGTTTGGGTTTTTTTGTTTGTTTGTTTGTTTTCCCCAAAGCAATTTCTAGCTTTCCAAACGAATTCCCTCCCAGAATTAACTTTATTTTAAAGATGCCTGAAAGCTCAACAAACTTTGATGGAATGCCTTTTATAAGTGCCCCGCTGTGTGAGGCTGAGAAACCCGACGGCTTTCCTGCTTCCAACATCTCCCTCTCGTGGCGTTTTCCTCACACTTCATCTCTCCTCGCCTGGAACATCCCTGTTAATAAATCCAAGAATCACAAAACCTTACAGGTGAAAACCCTCCTGCCTTCCAATACTGTAAATTTTTGCAGTCGTTTTTTCTGTGTTTAACAATGTGACATCTCATAGGCTTCATTTGAGAAGATCCTTATTAATGAAACTGCAGGTGTTGGTAGGGGTTTTTTATTTCATGACTGACACTCCTGAGCTCAGCTGTTTCACTGGAATAAAGTTCAGCTCCCTCGTCCTAGGCACGGAAAGGTTTCATGTTAACATACCCTCCACGCATATTAATGTCCTCAAGAAGAGCTCCAAAGTTTCTGTCCTGTTTCCAGACACAAGTGCTTGTCTGAGCATAGGTTTGACTTCCACCTTGTCTTTCTACAGCTTCCCGAAGGTTTTATCCCTGATGCCTTGGGAAGGCTGACCTGAAACAGAGGCTGGACAGAGCTGGAGAATAAAGCAGGGATTTATTGAAAGGCCTTTAGGGTGCACCTTGGGCAGGACAGGGCCTGACCAGGGCTACACCCAAGGTGGACCCAAAATGGTCACAAAATGGACAAATGGTCACAAGGTCTCACACTTTGATAATTTTTGGTCCATTTGCACATTGGGGTTTAATTGTCCAATTACAGCCTCAGGCTGTGAGGTCCCATCCTTCTTGTTCCTCCCTCCAGCCCAGCCTTGTTTGTGCTTTTGGGCCTGAAAGTTGTCCTTGGTGTGCAGCAGGAAAAGGATTTGTTTTGTGTCCCTGCTCTGTGCAGAGCTGAGTGACACTGAGTGTGAGCTCAGAGCTGCACCCCTGGGCAGCACAGAACCTGAAATACATGAAAGCTCAAACTTAAGGCATCATCCCCAGAGCATGACAGAGAGACATGGCAGGGAGCAAAGCTGGACTTAGGCAAGAGTGTTTCTTCTCTCATCTGCAAGCTGTAGCACAGATACACTGCATCAACATTTAAATAAGCAAGGTCACTTCCTGAGAAGACCCTGAGGCTGGGTTTGCCCAGCCCAGTGCAGAGATCTGCTTCTAGATCCTCCCCTCATCCATATGCCTTTCTACCAAACAATTTACTTCATCAAGGTGATGTCTCAAATCATGTAGATGAGTCACTCTCCAAAAGGCATTAAAGTCTCCACCAGCTCTAAAGGTAAGTAGGACTAGGGGTTTCTGAAGTTAGGTGAGACGAATCATGTTCCAAATACGGCCTCTTGGGGCTCTTTGCTGGTTATTTTGTCCTTCATCTTCAGCACTACAGAGCCCATCTGTCCTACTTTACAAAGTCAATTGAGTCCCTATGGTTAGACAATTAACATCTAACTTGAGATGACCACCGGGTCATTTAATGCTAAATTTATTTCATATGATTGATCAGAGTGCTGGATTATATTTGATCCCTGCTGAACTTCACGAAACACCCTGAAATCCAACTGTCACAAGTTAAATTAATGGATGAACTGGAAATGAGGCTGAGGATAAGTTAACTGAGTGCTGCCACAGTCTGCTTCCAAGCTAGCTCATTAAAAACTAACTAGCAGACCTTGATGCTTCACCGCAGTCTGCATATTTCAAATGCTTGGCTATGGTAACTCCAAAAACCTAAGGTGGAGCAGAAAGTTGAATCAGGTCTCCCGACTTCCAAGCTCATGATTCAACTAATCAGTTCTTTTCTGACTTGGAAAATATGTTTCTACAATTTGTGCGTGAGCAAAGCCATTAGCTCACTTTGTGACTTATTCTGATAGCAATTAGCAGCCATATGGAATGAACCAAGCTCATTACTTGCAAACAGACAGCATAAAATCTCTGCACCACTTATGCCTTCCCTTGCTGTTGCATGTCTTTCTCTTTGCAGCTGGGGGATTTGGCACCAAATGGCTCCAATTCACATTTAATTTCATTAAACAGGAAGTTTAACTATACAACAAAGTTGTTCAGTGAGTTGTTCCCTTTAGGCCACTGAGGTGAGGCCCCAGTGGCACCAGTTTCTGAACTCATCCCCAGCTATTACAGCACTTACAGCACCCAAACACCAGAATGAGGGGCCCAGCAGACGCGTGCTGCTGATTGCCTTACTAGAAGGGCCAAACTGGGTTTCTACCTGCTATTCTGAGACTTTTTTCAATAATCTTAAAGAAAATGCACTTCGAAACTTTACCTCCTCTTTCAAATTTCACTCGCAGGTTCAGGAGTTGTTGGGGGAGAATGTGCTGACAGGGCAGTTCAGAAAATGTTCAGCAGGTATCTAGGCTGAAATGCTATTTTCCACTTTTTTCCACCCCTATATATTTAAATTGGTAAACTATAACAGAAATTGCTTCATAGTTTCTTTCACATGAGATGTCACCAGGGTAGCATCTTTTACTTTGCTATGAGGTGGCTGCATTCAAAAAAAAAAAAACCTAATTTAAAACCAATCCTCATCTACAACAATGGATTTTTAGTAATGTCTCTTGCTGGCATATTGCTAGGCCGTATTCTTTAAATTCCCTGCCTGAGAATGCCCTCTGAATGAGCCTTCCTACTTATTATCCATGAGTCACATAGGTAAAGGTACTTGTGGATAAGGGTTCTTGTGATTGCTGGGCTGATCTAAATGGATGCACAATTATATGATTAAATACAACAACATTTTTTACTAACTACATATAATTCTGGCTGTCACTCAGCATTCAATTGCATTAGATGATTCGCTAAATGACTGAGGCAGCCTGGGATCTGTCCTATACAGACCTCAGGGAATACTGCAAATACTGAACTAAATCACATAACTTATCTTAAATGCAAATGGGGAGGCTTTACAAAGAACCTAATCTATACTCATCTTTTACTGTATTTGACATCTCCTTCTGTTTGCTTGTATTTTGGGTCATTAATACAGATTTACAAACCTATACTGCTGTTCATGGAGCTTTTTCTCTTTCTAAGCACAGAGGGTGCATGCAGTCAGGCCTGTGTTAAAAAGAAGGCCAGTATATGCAAGTTGGTCTGTCCTGAATAATCCAGTCTGGCTTCACAGAATGACTTAAATTAATTTTTTTTTTTTTTCCCCATATCACCTTTTAAACAGTTCCTGCAAGGAGATTTTCTCTTTATTCTACTGTAAATCTCCTAGGAGCCACACCAGCTCTGCTCAGCTTGGCAAGTCACTCTTCCCTCTTTTCTGTTGTTTCCTCTCAGTCCTGCTTCAACCTCTGGGTCTTATTGCAAAGAATTTAGTAGCAGACTCTGATTATTAATACATAAAACAGACACAGTGAAATTTATGATCATATCCTGATCCCTGTTTGACATAATGCACTGATACACGTCTGGGGCAGTGGGGTGGCGCGGGAGAAACGTTTCCCTCTCTCTTCTCTCTCCTATGCACATGCAATAAAAAAATCTGTCATGTTTTTGGAAATTCATTTGGAAATGCGGATATACCCACTGGGGTTTGACTAGGGCAACACTTTATATGTGCATACATATATATATGTGTGTGTATATATTTATATATGCACATTATATATATATGTGTGTGTGTATATATATATTTATGCACATTANCATGACCTGTGAGGCTTGCAGAGACAGACAGACCATGCTTTGGAACTTCTGCATTTCCAGTTCTGTCTCTTTGGCTCTGCCCTGCTTTTCTGAAATTGCCATTTCTCCAGACCCACAGAGCTACCTTGTGCCCCTGAAAGGAACATGCACAGAGCCTTTAGTCCAAACCTTCTTCCTCCCCAGCTAACTCCCTCCCTTTACCCATCTGATTAGAAAAGATGCAAGCTTTTGTTTTTAATTTGATTCAACCCAGGGTCAAATCCTGCTTGCTGTTATTCTGGAATAAACACAGGATGACTCCAGGTTTACAGCACCAGAAGTGAGAATTAAATTAGGCCCTGAAAATTCACTTAAAAATCTTTCAGACACTATAACAGATGGATAAATCAAGCACAGATTCTCAGGTCAACCTCTACCAGAAGGCTTCTCTCATCTGACTTACAGTAGAAGTAAGATGCTGTGATAGCCGCTAACAATAGAAAGGGAGCTACAGTAAGGGCGGGGAATATTTTTCCTCACCGAATTCACGTGATTTAATACAGGGCTTGCAAAATTAATGGTGGCTTTGAGTGATACCTGTATGTTTTATAGGTTTATAAATTGGTTGTAGTAAAATCTTGTACGTCCTATATCACTAGGTATTGTTTCAGCCTATTACAGGAGATATCTATCTAGAGTTGACTGAATTGTATTAATCTGATCCTAGTTTAATGATGCCTTAACATTTTTATGGGAGAATTTAATGTTTGCAATATCCATGTTCCTTATTTGAAAGTGTGACTTATAGGTTCTCATCTCCCTTAAATTATGAAATCCTTCAGCTAATAAAGGAAAATGATTATGGTTTGCAAAAAAGGCAAAGTCATTTAACAATCCATATAACTGTCTATTGTAGGTCTTTGCATAATAATTGTAATTTAGCTATTAGAAGTTCTAAAGGCAGTTATCAGTCATATGCCACAATTCTGAGGAAATAAGTGAAAACTCAAATTATTTAAGGACTTTGTACTTTCCAAAGGCAGGAAAAAAACCTAACAGAAATCAATAATACTTTTAATAATGAAAAAAAAAAAGTTCTATTGAAATAACCAGTTGTTGGTGGCAATTTTTCTAACTATTCAATATTAAAATTTTCAACTTGTCCCCATTTCACTGTCACAAAAGGATCTTCATTTTATAAAGATATTTCTGTGAGCAAAGAAAGCCAAGTTAGGAATGGAGCCTGCAATTCTTGATGCCCAGGATTTCTCATTTTCCTCCTAGGCACTTGAGAAGAGGCAAACAAAGAAATTGGATGGGCTGTAAACCTGGAGAATATTTATTTTTGAATTTTAAATGACAATCTAAAGCTGACTTCGTATCTAGTGCACACCTTGACTATTTCCTTCGAGGATGGTGACGCTGCACACTTGAGTCCAGCTTATCCAGCTGGTGAACCAACCTTGAGTCCCTCCAGAGAAACAGGCTGGAGCTGGTTCATCACAGGGCCATGGAGATGATTAATAAAGGCACAGGACATGTGAGTAGAGGCTGATGGAAATATTTAGCCTGAAGAAGAGAATTAAGAGGAGGATAAGGGATTCAGTTGCCCATTTCAGCTACCAGCTTGGGGGCTACAGAGAATCAGCGTATTCTGAGATGCACAGGGGAAGGATACAGGCCAACAAATGCAAGTGACATTAAGGAAAATTCCAACTGGAGGTATAGAAACAAGTTAACAGTGCTTAAAGTATTGAAACAAGTTTTCCAGAAAGGCTGGAACCTCTGTTCTTGGAAGTGTCCAAAACTTGGCCATGAAAGGCTCTAAGCAACTTTATTTAACTCTGGTCTAGTGGAAGGTGTCCCTGCCCATGGCGGGGGGGTTTGGATGACATGATCTCCAACCTAGGCCAATTTATGACTCCAAATTAACCTCAGATGGAGGTTAATGACTCCAAATTAACCTCAGATGGGGCAGAAATTGGACTAGATGACTTCCATCTCTCCTGCCCAACCTGTCCTCTCCTGTCCTGTATGATTCTGTTCCACACATCCTCTTTCCTTACTTACCTCTCAGAGCTGCCAGGGGTTTAGCACAGCTCCCAGGCTCCGAGCTGCTGGGAAGTTTCTGCCTGTCTAGAAGAAAGCCAGTGACAGAAGGAGACTTTCTCTGCACCCCTTGGTTGGACAATGCCGACAAAACCTGCCAAGTCCTCAGGAATAGCCACAGAGATGTGTCTGGCCACATGACAGCTACAGATTTCTTTCTCTTCTTTGTCATTTCATTTTTGCAAGGATATTTATGAAGAATTTCAGCTGCGCTCTTAATGGAAGATGACCAGATAAAAATTGTCTAAATGAGTATTTCTTAAACAGTACAAAATATAGGAATCTGTTATTGCATGATATTCAAAATCCATTGTGGTAGGATAACTCTGCTTTTACTTCAGCTCTGACATTTGTCCCACCCCACTTACATTTGGCATACAGCATATATTTTTGTAGCAGGGTCAGAGGTCAAGACACAAAATTGACAGGAGCGCCAAGCACACAGCAATTAACAGGCACTGTAACTTGAAATATCTAGAATGAAAGCAAATCTTGACATTCACCACCTACCTATAACACAAAGCACTGTCTAACAGACCCAGATATAGTGCAAAGACACACTTCCAGCGCCTCCTTTAAACCCTGTATTTACTGTAGCTCTAACTATCTGTTGTCGGTAAATGCTGACCACCTTGCACACCAATTGATTTCTGTAATGGCATCTTTAGATGGATCTGCAGAACATGCTGAGAAAACAAGTGGTAATGGACTGACAGAAAATGCATTACTTCTGTGAATTGCTCATCTTTAATTCACTTAAAATGGGTGTAAAACACACAGACAAGTTACAATGAAAAAGATGCCTGGTTACTAAAGGTGAAGGGAAAAAAGCTCTTTTCGTGCACCCTGTGGATGTTAACTCCTTTGAGAAAAATGGCTTTGAAGAGTCAATTAGTTCCTTATCTCTTAAGAGTCATTTCACTTATTGTTACAAAAGGGTCTGATCTATCTTTTTCAATGATATTCTCTGCTTATATCAAATCCAATAAATTATTCTGGAAGTCATCTGTCCTTAAAAAACCCAAAATATCAACAAAAAAATACCTCCCAAAGAACAGAACACTTTTTACTTTGAAATTAACTTTTAAACTATTTAAAAGAACCAGTTAATGCTGTCTGTGTGAGTATTAAGAAATAAAACAGTTTCTAAGGAAAGCCTTTGATAAAAGCATGATTGCAGTTTAAAAAGAAAAAAAGGGCTCTTAAAATGTCACATTTCTATTCAGAAAAAAAAACATTCCCAGTGACTTCTTAAAGCATATCAGCCCTTGCTGCATCAAAAGAGCTTTTGAAGGATCCTCAGACAATTTAAAATGACATGAAGTTCTCAAGTCCCAGCAGATGTGACAAGGACACAGGCAGGCACTTCCACCCACCACTCGTTTCTGAGAGGAGTTTTCCAAATTGTCCTTTGCTGTACTCATTTTTCATAAGCCTCTTCTCACCTGCATTATTCTCTTTGCTTTGAATCTCATTTTTTTCCGCCCCCCTCGGATGACTGAAAGCAGGATTCCCAGCAAAGATGTCAGCACTAAAGGAATTATTGGTGGCACAACACCTAGAGAAGGCGTTGCGCCAAGTTTGGGTGGTGAGACACTCAATCCCACGGCGCTGGGATGGCTGAAAATCTATTGACTGGCACCAAGGTGCTGTGCTTTGGCTTGCACAACGCAGGTTCAATGAAGGTTCACAAACAGCCACAGTCCTTCCTTCAACATTATGGAAAACTATATCTGGGTTCCAGTGGGGCTTTCATTTGTGACTGCCGAGTAATTTTGGGTGAACCATGTTCAGAATTCTTGTTTTCTTATTTACAGCACAATAATATGTAGTAAGGGAGGGGTACTGAATGCACATCTTATCACCCAACTGTTCTGATTCAGGCACAATTGGAAGTTGATTACTTTAGATAGTTGAGCCATAAAGCTCCATTTAAATATGATGAGTAAGAAACTGGGCTATTAATAATAATTATTGCAAATGTCACTGATTTCAGATTATAAAACTTAATAGCCTATCACCATTAAGCATGTGCTCTCCGTAATTGCACTGTGTACCAACTTGTTCTTGATTCTGTCTCTGTGAATCACTTCAACACTCTTTTCAAAGCTCTTTCTTAGAACAGAAAACATGCTTTCCATGTACCTGGGGAGACGTTGAAGGGAGGAACATTTTCTTTTCAGGGCTTTGGGACAGCAACAGAAGTCTAAGTAGTTTCCTCCTTGTAAATATTTATGTTAAGCTTTGACGCACTCTTTTTCTTTACCAGACAAATTTTATGAAGCAAAGCATAAATCATTTTATGGGCGATATCTTGGCCAGTTCTTATGTCAGGCTTTCAAACCTTGACAGCATGAGAATGCAGGATGGTTTTGGCGTTTGGGCAACATTTCACTTCAAATCACAGCAAAGGGATTGACCTGATCAGGTTCCATCAACTGACCCTTTCTCTTCTTCCCAATTCTTCCTTCCAGCTTCCTCTAAGTCCCACAGAGGGGTAGGTAAAGGTGATCCAAAATACCACATAAGAATGTTAAATTATGAACTCGGTGCTTATTCCAATTTCAAACTCAGAACACCTCTTGCAGAACAAAACATTACAACAGGAAGATTTTTCTTCTGCTTTCTGACTGCTTACAGAAGAATTATGTAAGAGCTGTAGCATTGTGCAGAGAAGGAGATGAGGGAAATATACATTAGTTAGGCTGTAGCTCCAGGTTCTGGAAATCAGGAACCACATATTACATACAGAAAAGAAGTGCTTCAGAAATCCTGACTACATGGAAGCCCAACACCCACTTTGCAGTTGACTAAGTCCTTTATGAAAAGGGAGATTTTAGGTGCTGTGAAAACCTGTTACAGTGAATCCCTTACAATTTTATGCCTTGGTTTCCCAGCCTGCAGCATTTGCGTGCTAATTAAAATGTTTCTTTAAACAAGTCTTGGAAATGTTCGGCTCACACCATACCTCATATACACAAACACTTGCCATATTATTACTCACAAAATTGGCAAGTTGTTCATATAAAACAAATGAGGCTCAGAATTATTCTATAAAGCCAGAAGTACCTAAAACCATAGCTACATTTTAACATGGAACAGATGCCTTGACGATGAGCAAAGCATCTAGAAATCAATCTGAGGGGCCTTTGAACAAATAGCTGAGTTTGTCAATTTAGAACATTAGTTCACCTAGCAAATCATAGCTGCTAATGTTAACATATCATCCTAGTGCAGGGGACATACAACAATAAATGAGATGGTAAATATTTTCTGAGGAGAGGTCAATATTTGCTATGCCTGATGCTGTTTAATTCCTCAAATCCATAAGTGCTTAAGAGGCCAGACTGCAGAGGTGCTCTAAAGCCCTTGCAGCTTCCTGCTGACTTTGGATAGAGCTCAGGTACAGAGCACCCAGCAAAAGGATTCATTGTTGTCTCATACAACAGGCATACCTTTGTAAACCCAAAGTGATTTATAATACATAATAAATATGATTATATTATGTATTATAATAAATTATTATTATAATATGTATTACAATATTTCATCAATATTATTGCAATACATAATATTTGTGTAGAAGGGCTGAAGGCATGACCTGGGGACCATTTCTGATCTCTTTTGAGGGTTTATTTCCAGTCACAATAGATTTTGTGCTGGACAATCTCCATTCATTAGGAAGAGTATGACTTCAAAATAAATGATGACTTGCATATATATGATAATGTCACTAGATAATAACCTTTCTGGCTGGGTTTTTTTGTTTTGGTTTGTGGTTTTNTTTGTTTTGTTTTTTAACAAGAGTTATCTTTAAAATACCCACCAACTGAAAGTTATATGCAATTGAAACAGAAACTGTGACTATACTATCTGGATGGGATTATGTGACATCTTTCCTTTTAGGATGTTTTGTGGGAATAGGGAGAGTACTATCTCCAGTATAGAATTATTAAGACTTCCAGGAAACTAAGATCACTTTGTTTGATAAAAAAGATCAAGTTTTTCTCAAGCCACATTTTCCAATTCATATCTGGATATCAATTGCCTCAAATTAGCAGTATGTTCATATTTAAAAACATGACCCCATGTCCCTTTTATAATACTAGCTGCTATATTAGCAAAAGAAATTCAGATTTATGGGTTTTTTTCAGGTAGTTTTCTTCTCTCATCCCAAATACAGTTATCAATAATAAAAACACACAAAAACTCACCAGTTGTACCTATGCAGTAACTCAGATGTTGGAAGAACTGGTGACACAACTTCCGCATGTCTATTTTTTTTTTGGGGGGGAGGAAGTAAGCTGATATACAAATTGCTACACTTTTCAAGAGGCTTGATTTGCCAAAGTACAAAACACTTGTGCTCTGAAAAATCTGTATCAAACTGCTCAATCATTGTCTCCATGAGAAAACTTGAGACAGTAGAAAAACTACTCTGTAACTAGAGAAAAATACAGCTGGGTGCCACGCATGAAAGTCCAGGCTAAAACCTGTCAGGTTTTCATACATCCACTTGCCAGCTATCCACAATCCTGTATTTCCTTCCGAAACAGGGAAAATTTCAGGTTTCCTTTTCCACCAGCAAACACCGCCAGTGGTGTTGGGTACCACGGCAGGATGTTCTGGCTGATAAAGACTGGGCACGACTCTTACGGGAGGGGAGATGAGCAGACTCCTGCAGGCTGGTACCATGTGCCAGCTTTGTCACTGGTAGCTGCTGGTGTGTAACAGCTCAGACTTCCCAGGAGAACTCAGAAAATTTTAATACTCAGTGCAACAGCTCAACGCTGTAATCTCCTCAGAGAAGTAAACAAATTAAACTGAAACAGAGAGAGAGAAAGAGTGACCTTGGATAAGTCACTTCAGCAGCCTGTGCCACCCTCTACGCTCCATCTCAGCTGCTTTGCCTGTTCTTTTTTCTTTTTCTGGCAGATCTGTCCAGGACTAACTTGGAGCCCTCAGCTGTCAGGACAGTGCAAGGAGTGACGTAAGCTCCTGCACAGAAAGGGTTTGGTAAACACCATTTCTCCACAATTCCAACACAAATTTATCAAAGCAGCAACAAATCTCTTGATGCCTTGTTGGGAGTACCTAAAAACAGAGGCCAGACAAAATCGAGGGAATAAAAACCTGTTATATTTATTGAAGGGCCTTCAGGTACATTTAGGGCAAACAAAGCGCCCCCCCCTTCCCCCCAAGGGGCTCCACCCCAAAAATGGACCATGAGTTTTCACTCTTTTATAAGTTTGGTCTGTTTGCATATTGGGGGTCAATCTTCCAACCACAGCTTCAGGTAGTGAAGTCATTTACCCCAAGTTTGCTCCACCCCAACTCACTTTTGTTTCCATCTCTCAGTCCCTGGGACAGTGAGGTGTCCTTGATTCCCAGGCCTGGAGAGGAATTGTTTTGTCTGACCAAAATAGAAAAGCAGTAGCTGACGCTGTATATGGAGTTTAGAGTTATGCACTAAAGAACTGCAGGATTACAATGATATGAAATGTAGAAAAGTTAAAATCCTGAGGCATCACTCTAACAGAGCATAAACACAGCAGTATGAAGGCACCGAATTTACAAGTGTATTTAGAAAGGGAAAGGGATTTGGGACCAAGGAAATGAAGGTGCCTGAAAGGTAAAGAGCCACAACATTTCAGTTGAGATGGTTGTTGAGGTGGTGAAATTCTTCATTGGGCCTCAATGCCCACAGAAATATCTGCAGAATTATTCACTTCAATGTCCAGGCTGGATTGTTTATACTTTGCCACAGCAGCTTAAATTCTGCGCTAAAAAAACTTTTCCTCTCTTTTAAATCATTCGACCACTTCAGACAAACTTGGTTTTAAATACAAATCTGACTGATCAACTTCAATACTTTCCAAATAAATTAAATTTATTGTCTGCTGTCAGCAACAACCCCATGCACACTGCTGATCAATCTTTTTCTTCTACCTCTAGTTATGTATAACTTGATATCCACAATTTTTTTTCCCCCTTTTAACAAAGTGTTTCTGGGAAACAGGTCCTACAGTTAGGATATTTTTCTCTCTCTTTTTGACAGGCCTATACACGAAGATAAGAACCCTGTTGGGTTGCTGAATAGCCTACCTGTGTACGGCGTTGCTCTAAACATATGGCTCTAAAATTCAGAACAGATATATCATTGGCAAAGTCCAGATAATTGATTCATAAGTCAGCAGCATCAGGCAGGTTTTTGATGGTATCTTTATAAATAGGCTGGTGCTTTCAAAGTGCCTGATGGTATCTCTCATACTGACAGGAAAGGCATTTGGAGGTTGGAATATGCTAGTTATACAATTTGTATTCTTGGTGCAGTTCATGGGAGTTATCAGGTTCTTAGAACACTGATACAAAGAGTTGGGGAAATATCTTTCGCATATTTATACTCTCTAGTATTTCACCTTTCAGTCTTTTTAGCAACTGACTGCATTTTTAAAAATAATTTCAAGATCTGCGCTTCCTCATTGTGAAGAAAAAGCATGGTTATTCTTCAAAACCGACATGACAACACATTATTTATGACTGAAAATCAACAAAACACGATGCAATTCAAAAGAGTGTCTTTCAGACTGTTATTTTTAAAACCTCCAAGACAGATCACCAAGTCCTTCAGAAACAACAGCTGAATGGAGCCACACATTCTCAATTCTGTGAAACTTTGGGCCAAACCATAGAGAGAAGCAAACTACAAAACACCATTTGGCATGATTCACTCTGAGCACACCAAAATACTGGGCAAGACACTTGATTTAGTTTACAAATTTTAAAACAGAAGGCAAGATCAGCAGCTGAAAGGATTCCTGAATTTACAGGAGGAATTGCCTTCCAGGAGCTGTGTGTGCAACATCAGCAGACTACTTTGAAAACCTCTTAATCTGTATTTTTCATTTTCATCCCCTCAAGAGAAGGGGTGTCATTGGTAAAACTGATGAGGATATTCTTCCTTCTTCTTAAATATAAGCACTTAAAAATTGATCACTTTTATATACTCTCTCTGCTGTATGTACATTTGCCTGCATATAAGGTATAAGTATATTGAAGCTGTCCTGTACTGTAATAGAAAAGAAAAAAGTATTAAAGAGAAGAGAAGCTAATAAAAATGAGGTATATCCACATATTGCTGGTTGATTAACTGAAAAAAATGCTCATCTTTAATACAAGATGTTATTCCCTAGATGTCCTGGCTGCCCACATTACATACATCACATCAATGACATTTTCACTTACTCTGTGACATAAATAAAATGAGAATATCTGGTACACACCGAGACATCTTACCCAACACTGTCCACACCTGCAAGTGCTCACAACTACTTTGATTTGCCTTACTATGGTGAATTCTGAACACAAACGAACAATTCACGAGTCCAGAGGGCTGATTTGTCTCTCACACCTCACTGTGTTCTGGAACAGCCCCAAAATAGCATCCTGAGCATTTGGAGAAGCAAGATGTGGTAAAAATCACTGGTGAAAGGCCCAGTGGTGTCAAACTCTGCCCAGGGGAATTGTTTGGTGATGCTGTTGAGGAGCAATGCTTCAGGTGGAAGCGAGCTGCACAAATCTTTTGCAATCTGCCTGCCTTTCTAATTTAGAGTTGCAGACAGTATGTTTTCTCAGGATGAAAATTCATTTTTCAGTTTACTCCTAAACAGAGCTTATAAAGGAAGCTTAACACGATTGCATCAAAACTGCTGAGGCTAAAACATCCTGTGCTTTGCTATATTTCTGTTTTCTGCACACAGTGGTGTCCAAACAAGCACACACACTCAGAGGTGAATCTCTTTCTAACAGCCTCTTACTTGCTTTCCAACCTTGCATTTATCATAGGCATAGAAAACCACACGAATTTTAACTCAGGAGTATCCAAATCTTTTCACAATATAATGAAATTATGCCATTCCTGACATGCAGAAAAAAAACTGCTTAAGTGTCAGGGCTCAATTCCACACAAGCTCAGGAACAGTAAGAGAGGGCACAAGCTCTGGCACCTGTGCTGCAAAGGTCTGCACACTCCCAAAGTCTTCCCAAAGTGCCCGAATGGGAATTATTTTCCCCTGCAATTATTCAGACTGAATCTTTCTGCATGAACTTCCCATCTGGGAAAAACTTTATGGCCAAAATCTGCTTCTGAGCAACCTGATCTAATGAGAGATGCCCATGGTAGGAGGGTTGGAACTAGATGGTCTTTAATGGTCCTTCCAACCCCAAACCATGATTCTGTGACAGAATGAGAGTTTCCAGGCTTTCCACTGCTGCCGCAGAGCCGCACCAAACCCCTCTGCTGTTCTCAAGCAGGTACCTTTGTTGGTGACTCGAAATTCCTTCTCTCTCCCTCCCTTGCAAACACTTTAGAAGTAAGTCTGCCTCTTCAAACCCGACTTAAAAAGATTATCCTCCGAGCTGGAGACAAGCAGGAGGGCTGAGCCCCATCATTCAGCTGCCCCAGCAGGGGGTGAGAGCCAGAATTGCTGCCTACTTAAGCAGACTTTCCATTTTGACACAAACAATAGAGGGCAGAGACAGAAATTTTTATTTACACAGAGCAGATACAGATATGAAGTTATCTAAATACGAATAGGCAGCTGAAGAATATAAGAAAATAAGAAGAAAACAAGGATAGATGAGAAGATCATCAATGGTTAGGCCTCCTCTGCAATGTGAGCTTGCATCTTTTGTATTTTTGCTCCGCTAAGACCACTGAATGGTGCAAAGGACACCTCATTTCCATTCTCCCGTTTTATCAGTGCCTCACAGAGTTCCCCTTTTTGTAATAGTTGTTGACTATTAATTTTAAAACATTTCAAACAAAATTAAACCAGCAAATCCTTAGCCACTGAAAGCCTTAAAACTAGAGGGAGTCCCAAATTGAGAAGAAGTCTCACGGAGTGACACCAGTGGAGAAGAACAGGCTCCATTTTATGTGCTCCTGCCTCCTCGTCTGCCCCTGAGAACCCCAGTTATGCATCTGACACACAGAGCTTTATTCTGCAGCTCCAGAGCAGAGCAGAACAGCTTCCCAAAGAGAAGTGCCAACACCCTCATCCAACTGAGTTATCAAGTCAGGTCAATGAAGGGGGAGAAAATTAGGGGCAAACGAGTTGGATGTCATAATGGGGGATTTGCATGCAGCAACAAACACTTTTTTTTTTTGGTGAACACTACAGAGAGGTGAATCACCTAACCCAGTCTGTCTCTTCTGAAGTCAAATTTCTTATGCCTTCCAACCTTCCCTCCTTTCTTTGTCTGGACCCTCACCTCCTGAGATCCTGAGCGGTTGCCTCACCTCATCAAAAGAGGAGGAAATCTTTCCCCCTGCTTTCGATGTTGTTACTGTCAGGATGGTGGCATTCCCTATCTTTTGGATCTGTTTGTTAGTGGCTTGCTCAGCCAAGGCCCCCAGGGATACACACTGTTATCTCTGTGGTCTGTTTCTCTTCTGAATTTATGCATTTTGAATCACTGGAGTTCCTGTGGGAAAAATTCCACTGCATTATCCAAAGGGCTGGGAAACCTTTCTGTCACTAAGACTTACATTTGTCCTTAGAATATCCCTCTATTAGAAAATATCCCTCTAAAGCTTTTTATACTTTCTTATAGGTCACCCAGCTCATATGTCAATCAGGAATTCTTCTACTCTCTCCCTCACCCTCTTTAAGAATGAAAATCAAAGCATTAGATACAGGTGGAAGCCAATCCCAACTTTCTTTCTGGCCCACTCTTCAAACTCTGAGAGGATTCAAAGCCGGAAAAACTCCCATGAATTAAATTAATTTTGAGATTTTTTAAGAATTAAAACAAAACATCAGATACAGGTGGATGCCAATCCCAGCTTTCTTTCTGCCCCACTCTCCAAACTCTGAGAAGGATTCAAAGCCTGAAAAATTCTCTTGAAACCTGGGCCAGTGACGACCAAGACTCAGTCTGAGCTCCGCTGGTTGCATCCCAAGAGTTTGACGTGCCCTGATTTACAGAGGCACACATTTTCCCTTCTCTGTCCCTTATTGTACTTCCAGGACTGCATTACAATACCTGAGTGCCTCGCAGTCCATAATGCATTTAATCCTAATGACATCTCTGTGAGGGATGGAGGTGCCATAATTTTCATTTCATAGATGGGTAACTGGGGCACATTACAGACTCTGTTCTTGTCTAGGAGTTTTATTGGCAGGTAAGATTCCAGGTGGAGCCTGCTGCAGCAGAATAGGGATATCCACAGAGAGGATTATATCAGTATTAAAGATATTAGAATATTCCTCAGTGTAGTCACCTACCCATTTACAGTAACAAAGTAATCTTCCAAAATGGAAAGGGTAGATATTTGGGATTTCTTTTTTCCCAACAAAAAACTAATGTGTTAGTGGGAAAAAGTTATTTACAGAAAAAAAAAAAAAATCCAAAATTCCTAGTTTACAAAGCCCTGTCATGTCCTGATGACTGATGGCCCTAACTTCTGCAGATCCCTACACCCTAAAGAGGACTTAGGCCTCAGACAGCTCCTCCTCTTTCAAAGGATGGTCTCTTTACTCCCATTAGGGTCTCCTGATCTTTGCTGGCAGCTATTCTTCTATTCTGGTCCAAACCAGATTTAAGCTTTGGCCTGAGACAGGGAAATCTTCAAAGCTAATACTGCTGACATTAGCCCTTCGTAATCCTCCCCAGTATGAATATTACATTTGCTGTTTTCCAGTCAGATGGTACCACTGCTGGCTCAAATGGTTTATTAAAATTGTGTTCCACTGGTCCTGCTTGGCCATGCACCATTCCCTGGACAATTCTGGGACAGAGATTGTCTAGTCCCACTAACCTGGTATTATCTTATTCTGTTCCAACACAAATGAGTTTGCACTTATTTTTCTTTTGACTCCATATTTGTAAAAGCATCCTCCCTGAAAACTGCTACAAATTGTTTATTAAAATTTTAGGGCCAAGACAGAGAAGCTTCTGGGTTTTCTTAAAGATGTGTGACTTGAAACAATTTTAATAATTTCCTACCAATTTTCTCTACACAGTGCCCTGAAAAATACTTTGCTAGTGAGTATCACATTAAGCACACCATCATGTAGTTTGTACAAACAATTACAGCTGCAAACTAATCAGAAACACAAGACTTTCTGAATGTATTCTTTGAAGCAGTGTGTGAGAAAAAAAGACACAAGCTTAAGCTTTTGCTTTACTCAAAAGACTAAGTTAAGAATGCTATCATTACCATCACTCATAATCACAAGATTTGGTTCTGTGTTGTTTCTCTTTTCAAATTAAAAAAAAAAATTGAGAAATATTGAATACCAGATTATAACCACCTTAAGCAGAAATCTGACAAAGAATTAAAATTAATCTTGAGGTTACTACAAGCACCCTAGCTAATCTGTTGGCTTAATACTTTCTAATATTTTTCAGAAAATAGAAGTACATCAGATCCCCATTATCCAAAAGTAAAATATCTTTTTCCTCAACAAATGTGTGAACATATAGCTTGTTCATGTTACCTATATTTAATTTAACTACTTATTCTAAATACCTGATTCAGGTAGGGAAAGAATGTTTATACTTAGAAATATGCTGTAGCTTGAGGAAAACAACTGAAATAGGCTTGTACTGATAATTATTAATGGCATGGTGTATATATATGTACCACCCATAATGCTATGAATTATATGGTATATAATTCAAAGAAAATATCTTTATAGGCAACCCTTATTTATTAAAAAAACTAAACAACAAGGCATCAAAAGATAAGAGTCCAAACCAATATTTGTTACACTAATATAGATGTCTTTCTTACAGATTTTTTTTGCTTAAATAAGTACCAATAATTAAAAAAAAAAATATCCCAAGCCATTGAATGTCATATTTTTTTGAGATTCATGAACCTTTTGTCAGACCAAATCTGATTTTTGTGTTACAGACAAAAAAGGAAACTCAGAAATGTTTCATGTAGCTTCTCATTCATCACAAGCATTTCTCATAGCCCCAGCAGATAAATTAAAAACCCCTTTAGCATTAGTGTTCTTAATCAGACTCCTACACACATATTGCAATTTGGTTTTCTGCAGGAATCTCATACATTCTCTCAACTCTTTCTCTTCAAGTAAACTAATTTTTGTCACACCAATACCTTACATGCACCCCCTGGATAAATAAACTGACTAGGTGCTCTAGAAAATAAAATTAAAAATTAATGAGCGATGAAGCACCAGGATATTTTAGATAAAATGCAGGGGCTTTTATGAATAGAGCTTTGCTCAGTGTTGCACACTATTTTTAGGTGCTGCAATGTGTCTTTTACGCTCTTACATGGAATTTCCATCCCCAGGAGGGACACAACAGAAACCCAGTACTTCACGCAAGCGCAGCCAGGGTATTTCTAAACCTTGAAGTTAGCTACAACCCCAGCACAACCCAGAGATGCGCAGCCACACGGAATCTTTGGTTACAGAGACAGCACTGGGGCGCCAACAGCTTCAGCTGGAGCACAGAACCGGTTGGTGCCACGTCACAAACCTGCAGGAGCAAAGCAGACGCTTCCCTCATTGCCACCGTGAAGGAAATGCAGCCAGAAGTTCAAGTGAAGCCCTCAAAGTCTAAAACTGTGCAGCTCCAGTAAAATCTGGGTGTTTTGTGAGCATTCTGTCTGACAAGGACGCTGTCCAGTTCTGCAGTGTTCATGGTGCAGTGTGCTCAGCCTCTGTGATGCAAGCAATGCCAGAGTGGGACAGCTCCCTCGCCACCCATTTAGATATTTCCAACACACAAGTTTACTGCCTGTCCAGTTTTGTTAAGCTTGGATGTTTCAATAAACTCAGAGAACAAAAACAAAGGCAAAAGTTCTGCGTTTCATCCTCGTTTTGTGTAAGGGCCGTGTCAAAACACAGGATTTCCAGGGTAAAATAAATATAAGCAAACTCAAAGAAGTTTGGAAAAGGAACTTAGATGCAATTAAAACAGTATGTGTAATTACAGAAATCAAGTAAACTTCATCTGAGTTTTGTGCTTATAGCAGGACTATATGAAGAAAATCTAAGAAAACTCTGAAGAAGAAACTTAAAGACAGATAGTATATTTTATTAGGGTAAATAGCATGGGTGGAAAAACTAGATCAACATTTCAGCTCTCAGCCTTATTTGGAACTGAGACATAATAACAGCCAGCTCTTGCTTTACCAAAAAAGGAGGAAAAAAATTATCTCAGAGATTTTTTCAGACACCTTTACATAAACTAATCCTGCAACAGCCTCCATTTCCTTTCCTTGAATTATTTTCAGGGAGGCTTGAGACCTTGGCTGCTCCTTGAGCCTGTTCTATTGAGTTTTCACTGAATGCTTTGGGCTGAAAGGTTAAAGATCATATAATCCCAACCCTTCTGCCATGGGTAAGGACATTTTCCACTAGACCAGGTTGCTGAAATCCAACCTGGCCTTGAACCCTTCCAGGGCTGAAGCATCCACAACTTCTCTGGACAAGCTGTTCCTGTGTATGTACGGGTGTATATTAAAGAATTTCTTCCTAACATCTAACCTAAACCTACCTTCTTTCACTTTTGAAGCTATTCTCCCTTGCCATAAAAGGCCCCTCTTCAGCTATCTTGCAGCATCCTTTAGGCACTGGAAGGGGCTCAAAGGTCTCCCCAAAACCTCCTCTTCTCCAGGATGAGCAGCCTCACCTCCCAGCTTCAGTGGCAGGGAAGAGCTCACCACCTGCATGAGAGCTCTGTGGATTGGCCCTTGCCAAGCAGAAAGGGTGCAACCCACGTGTTGCCCTGATTTTTCAGCCTTCTCTTCTGTTTCACAGTTTTCATGGTTTAGGTTGTTTTTCATGCATGGGTGTTAGAGGCAATGTTTTCATTAATTCAAGGAAAGTTTTCATTCCTGTTCTTAGAGATACGGACAGCTGATGGACAGTTGTCTTGACCAATGGGATGGGGAGAGGTGTCAACCTTCTCCCCCAAGCTCTGGCCTTTGTAGAAATACTATAAAAGTGGAGTCAGATTTTTTTTTAATAAACAGTTCATGCCTTCTCAGCACTCTGTGTGTGTGTGTCGAACAACATCACCCACGTGCCTTGGCGAATGGCTGCACATGAAAGCAAAAATGTTTTGTTCTGTTAAGATAAAATCACGGATGTTTTAATCTTCACCTGCTTCTGCAACCCTGACCATCAAAATAGAGAAGGGATTTAGAGTAAAAATAGCAATGATTCAGCCAGTACATTAAAAACCACAAGACCCATTATGTAGAGTTTCTAATAAAAATTCTTCCTAACTGGTTAATTGGAGTTACTAAATGATTTCTTTTTATAGTAAAAGCTTTATAATTAACAAGCCAGACATTGATTTCTAGTCATTATCAATTTCTCTATGATTATTATTGCTTCTATAATAATCTTCACTGTATTAACATAGATTAAGAAGCTCTTTAAAATAGAGCAGCTTCATTAGCTCCTGCTATCACAGGAGGACCTGCAGAACTCAGCACTCCAGTTAACCACCACACAGGAGCTGAAAATAAATGCTGCAAGTCTCTCTTCCTGGGGGCTGACGTGCATGGAGAGGAAACCAACTCTGAGCACTTAACTCCCAGTCAGTAAAGCTCCTAAAATCATTAACTTGTACAGCCACGCTAACAATATGTCTTTGTTAATCTTTATTATTCCATTAATGAAACATCTTTTATGCTACAGACTCACTACATTTGGAAAACTTTATAAATCCAACTTGCAAAGCCAGAATAATTTCAGCTAGGCCAATGAAAGTGGGGTAAGCCTTGAAAACACAGCAATGTAATGAAACACATTTGGTAAGCCTGGGACAGGGGATGAATACCTCCTGGCTTTCAGGAATTACAGTGCACTGAGAGAATAGGGATGGGACCCACAACACACGATTTTTCTCCTCTGAAATGTACCTGGGAATCTTAGCAGACTGAGGTTACTTCCCATCCAGAGAGAGCAGCCTGCTAGCTGAGCTTTGCCTGATATTTTCCATGGAGATAAGCTGAGGTGGGTGACAGGAGTGCCTGTCTTCTGAACACACACACCGACCGCTCATTTCTGCCTGCAAATCAGTGAATTCAATAAAATTCCGACCACACTTGGAATTTGTTTGCTTCTGAAGTTTTACTGACTGCTTTGCACTCAGATTTTGATGTTCGGCTCGTATGGCTCCAAAGAGCTCAAAAGAAGTCTTGCAACAGCACAATATTTTTCTGAGCCACTCAGGGGCCTTATTTCAGATATAATTCCCATATTAATTAATTTGTGACACATAGGGTATCTTATAAATATTTGTATTTTGGGTGAACTGTTATTCTCAGGCAGTGCAAGTGATCTCACTCAACTCTTTTAATGAATTTGCAGATATCAAAAACAGAGCTCGATAGGAGAGGGTTTTTAAAACATTGTATGATGTTTTATACAATGAATAAAGAAGAAGAAGCCATGAGCAAGTCTTCCATGTCAACACAAACTTACAACCCATGAATTCAGACTTCCCCAACATTCCCAAATATGTCAAGTATGATGATATGGTCTGTCATAAAGCCTGATAATAGCTGGGCAGTGTAGAGCTTTTTAAATGCTGAGACCAAGTTAGGCTCAGACCTCTCCTTCTGCGCTCGCTCATTTTATTTAAATGTTACAATTGTCGATGAGACAATTCCAGAAGAAACAAATCGCAAGGGAATGATATTGATGGAGTAAAAATAAGAAGCATTAAAAAAGAATTCTCACATTTGAAACATTGCCTCTACTTTCCAACATAGTTCAAAAAGGAAATGCATTGAAGCTGCTTTATCTCGTTATCTGCAAAAATCTTTTCAGCTCTCAAGAGAGTTAGTCATAGTAGCATTTTAAATCAAACTTCATAGATTTACTTTGTCAACTCCAGCCTAAATTTTGCTCAGTTTCCTCTGGCTTTCCCAGGAACTGTAGCTAGGATTCCGCCTATCCTGCCCCAGGGTGGTCAAGTGCTAAAGGAAAACCTTTGTGTTTTCCTGTAATTTGTCCAAGTTCATTAAGATCTGTGAGACTGACACAGTGCTTTTTACGTTATCAGAAATCTCAATCACTCCAAAAATGAACACAAAAACCTTGCTCTTTTTTGTAGCTCTGCTCCATTCAGAGTAGCAGAAATATGAAAAAATTACACGGGAAATACAAAGTGATGGAAGATCAGACCCTTGGAGACACTACTCAAGGAAGTATCACACATACGCGTACCTTTAAGGTAAACCTGAGCTAATTATGTGGATGTGGAGGATGATTAGGGGAAAGTAAGAAATAAAAAAAAAAATAAAGAAGGAAACCTTCTTGAATAAAACTTCAAGAGGGAAGAGGGTGAGACTGATCATTGACTTATCCAGGAATTTTGATTTGGGGGAAAATAGAAATAAAATCATCATCACAGAATCTCACAAAGAGCATACCATCAGATGGTGATAAGGGTCAAGGAAAGCAGAAACCTCTTGGTTCCTCCTCTTGTATATTCACTCTTTATAGTCCTTTCAGGACCTGTCTTTGCAGAGGAACACATTTCCTCAATACCGGCAGACCATTCTGAGCTACCTTGGAATTTCTAATTTTACATATATATGTGTATACATAGTGTGTGGTGTAAATATACTCAAACATCCTTTGCCACCTGCCTTGCTTTTAAAAATTTCAACGGGAGCTTTACTTCCATGCCATGAGACTTGGCGTTTCATATTTCATGCTCTTTATTCAAGAGGCTCAGCTGAAACTTGATTTAGGAAAAGCAAAACTTCACTATGCAACAGTACAAAACTATTAAAATTAATTGATCTGTCCGTAGCCAACAGTGAATAACTGGGGATGTAACCATGGAATCATCATGCCTTTTGAAAACTGTCTGGATAGATTTAATGGATATATACAGCAGTGTGATCTGAGGGAATATATGCATTCATTTCCCTTTTCCGTCCACCTAAGAGGATTGCAACTTTTATCTGATATTGCAACTTTTATCTGATGCCGCATTAAGGTATAATGTCCACTGATATGCAACAGATAAGGAATTGCCAAGACTTTCTTTGATGCCTTTCAGTCATGTTTTCATCAAATAATTCACTACACAAAGAATACACACCAACTACTTTGTAAGTAGCTAATTGCTTTAGACCAAAACCATCCAAGTTCCTTTACATCTTTAATCCAAATCTTTTTTTTTAGTCCTTATTTTATTTATCCTATCTAGAGGGGGAAATTGCACATATTCATCTGAAAAACTTATGGAGTGAGAAATTAAACCCAAGAACAAAATCCGACTCTCTCATCCTGTAATGCAGAGAACATCAAAGGGCCACACCTAGGAAAATATTATCTTTCCTCTAAACTTTTTGCCCCAAGGCCATCAAAAATCTCTCTGCTCATGCCTGATTTATGTCTCGGCAATGTTTTCAGTAACCTCTACAGCTCAATGTCTGGTGAGCAAGCACTCTGGAAGTATAACAGAGAATTGTTATGTTCTAATACAGCATACATAGAACAATGAATATATTGAAACCAATCGGTTTCCTCAGATATGAACTGCACCAGAATGTAATTGGCATTCTAATTTATGACAAATATCTTGTGGATACAACAGCAAGGGCTCTGAATGGTAACATAAAGAAGGCCTAAGAGCTTTGCATCTTCCAACACCTTGTTGGATGGGGCCTTCTCTGAATTCAGGGCATAACTGGTTTAGATACACACAACAGCAGGCAGGACACGAGTATTTATTTTAAATGTTTCAGAGCAAAGTCATCGTGGTCCAACTCTATTAATAAATTCCTTGAGAAACATTTATGTTTCCTCAGAAAGTGGATGAAAGCAATGAATTTAAATTAATTAAAATTAAATGCCAAGGCATATAATGACACAGGTGTCCCCTGTATGCTGTGGTCCTGCCCCAGTCCTGGCTGGGGTATTCCTGTTGCCACGGGTGGAAGCACTGGTGGGAGTAACATTGCTTGGATTTCTCAGGCATTAAGTTTCCACGCCTTTGTAATGTTTAGCACTATTGTGAGAGAAGGCTCAGATTGACAAGGCGGTGTTGATTATCCTCGGGACCCATTCAGAATTTCTCCATAACTCACTACAGTACAAGACAAATTGAGATGAATTTCTGTGTTCGGTTTACTGAGGGTTGATGGCTTCAAGTAATGATAAAAAACCTCAAAAACCCAAATTAGACTTAGGTTTTGATCCCTTATACCACCTGATTCCAAGAGGCTGAGACAGTATCCAGACCTTAATCTAATCATATTTCAAGTGTGTATATCCTCTGGTATTTGTCCACCTTTCTTCAATACTCATTTATTCTAGACATAAGTTTTAATGCAAACCCAGACAGCAGAGAGAAAGAAAACATCTGCAATGTTCAGAATTTCAGACCTAGATTTACTTCGCTAAGACAGAGTTCAAATCTGAAGCATGTGAGCTTTGGGGAAGTTAGGTTCAGCTGTGGCTATCATGGTTCAGGAAAGTCACTTAGCCAGACTCTCCCCCTCCCCAATCCCAATTAAACCTGCCCTTTATAAGATGAAAATGGGAAATAATTTGCAAGATCAGAAAATGAGGCCCGTGCCCCAGACAATCTACGACTCTAGATATCTGTTTGAGAACTATCAGAGCATGCTATGCTTCAGACTTGTGATAACAAACAATAAATTATTTTATAAGTCATGAAAGTTGTATTAAATGAAGTTAATAAAAATATTCTATCAGTATATAAAAGATTATTTTGAACATGAATCTTGCAGTAGGATCAAAAGTTGGGCCTGATCATTAAAAATTGTAAAGGAACGAGTAATAAGAAAGACTAATCCAAAGGACAGGAGTTCCTCAAATTTTATCCATGGATTGCAAGTTAGTGGGTTTGACTTAACAGCAGATCCACAAAAGAGTAATTATGCCCAGAAATACTTTTATATCTTGTGCTTCTAATGTGAAATTACACATAAGCCCTGTCAACTCAGTGCCTCTCAAGGAGGTGTTGCAGCAGCTTCTGGTGTGAATTAAAGCAAGGAATGAAACAGCAGGCACGTCACTGAGCTTCAGAACAGAGGAGCTTAGGAGCTCTTACAAATCCTTGGTGGCAGGGCAGTGTGGATCTTTTTTCTTTGGCATATTTATCCCAATATGTCCTTTATCTCTCTCTCTTCCTCTGACTATTCAGCCCAGTCCTGGTTCATCTGAGAGAGGTCCTGGAGGTGCCTCCAAGGACAATCTGGGACAACCACAGAAAGAAATCCTTTGCAGAACGGGTTCAGATGCTGTGAGAACTTCCACCCTATGATATCCCCAGGCTGCAAAGACACAGATGGATGGCATAATATCTCCTTGACATTATTTATGCTGATGGAAGGAAATTAATTTAAACTGCATGAAGCTAAAGTGACTGAATTTTGCATGAGAAGGAGGATGAATTGGGAGAGAGAAATTCATGCTGCAGCTTGAGACAAGGACTTTTCCTTTGCATTCCTGAGAGCACCTTGGATGCTCCAAGTGCCTCCTGGCTGCTTGCAAAGTGTGATGGTAGAGAAACCAGCACACTGCATCCACAGGTGAGCCCATTCCCCTGGTGCTGTGCCTCCAAGGGCCCCTTCCATCCCAGCCAGGGGTCACATGTAGGATTTGTTTGAACCCTGGTTCCAGAACCCCAGAGTTCCCTGGTTTTTTTTTTTGTTTGTTTGTTTGTTTTTGTTTTATTTTGTTTTGTTTTTAATTCTGGCTTACATTTTCCTTGTCTATACCTCATTCATCAAAGTTCATCTAGTAGCTGACTCTTTTTTTCTTCTGCTACAAAGGAATGTTTAATCCAACGACTGTCTGGGTCCTTTTTGTTTGGTGGTTAGATACTGACACCTTTCCCAATGTTAAAAATTCTAGGAGATCCTATTCAGTCTGAAAAATTTGGATGTGGGTATTTATTGGAGGACACTAATGCAAGCAACGAATTAGCAATGATAGGGCCATTTTCATAAAAGAAGTGCAAAAAAATGCTTTAGAAAGAGAACGGCTGTAATTTCCTAAGTTTTACAGAACTACCTTAAAAAGTCCCAAAAGCATTGAAAACGCATAATGTTATAAAGATGACAAGCTCACAAAAGAAAAAAAAGTTGATTCAGCCATATTTCATTTACTTTACTACCTCTGCATCTTTTATTTTTGACAGCTTCACAAGGATATAGCTAAGTATTTCCAATAATCTTCTTAGACTTGGGAATTCAATATTTTCATTACCAGTGCGTAAAGTTGGTTTAAGTGAGAATTTAAGAACAGCAAATAGTCAGCCACCACTTTTAGCATGAGCCAAACCAAATGAAACCTATATGAAAGATATTGAAGACGAGAGGACACTTAAATGAAAAAGTAACAATATATATTAATTATATATTATA
>WBMY01011195.1:127848-234858 GCA_013397315.1 Donacobius atricapilla
TATCTTATATAAGATATTATATATATTATATAATATATATTATATATTACATAGAAAGACACTCAAGTATCCAAAAATATTTCACTGAGGTGTGTAGATCTTTTTTTTGTTTTTCTGCTCCTGTTCTGTGATATTAATTCTGAAGCAGATTTTAGTACCACAATAGAACCAGCAGCCATGATTTCCCTAATTAGTCCCATTTCTGCTGTTAGTACTGAAAACACTGTCTTTTTTCCCCCAGTTAGCCTCCTTCAAAGACATGCCAAATGAGTTTGGGCTCAGTTTGGAGATTGTACGTTAATAGAAGTATTTTGATCAAGCAGCATTTAAAATGACAATGACCACTTAACAAGCATGCTAATTCTGAGCCACTGAAATTAATGGCTGCTGCACTTTCTGTTTCCAGCGGGCAGCTGGAATCAGAGCCACAAGACTATGAACAAAAAACCAGAGTGATGTTATCTGTCCATGGAAATGTCAAGCAATAAATAATTTGGTTTCTGTAATGTAATTTTTTCTAGAGTAAACACAGAATCTGGAAGCCTGCTTTGCTTTTAATTTCTTTTCTTCATTAGCTGTAGGAAAAATAAGAAAATGATCTCATAAATGCACAAGGCGTGTAGGGCCACACAGTGCTCTGAGAACTCTGCCCGTATCTCAGTGTAACAAGATGAGTTATGGATTGAGTGACAATTTCACTGAACTGAATTTTCTTTGCTTTTTCAGTCCTCAGACAGTTTCTCAAAGAGAACAGTGTGTGCATGCAGTTTGAGAGAGGTGCACATGTGGAAGTAGTCGAAAAGGCACACATTATTTTAACAATTAAAAGCTATTAAAAGTTGAGAAAAGATAAGAAAAAATACCTACCATAACAGAAAAAAATCTATGGCAGCAGAATTCCCTGTTCAGTTAAACATTGTGGCAGCTTTTTTTTTTTTTTTTCTCTTTTTTCCTTTTTTTAAGGGAAATGATGGATGGAAATTTTTGAAGAAATATTTGAGATGTCCCTGAGTTTTGTGTTTTCCTTTTAAACAACCAGCATTTTCTCCTCAGATGAGGTGGTTTTTTTTCTTGCTTCTAAAGTATTACTATTCTTTAAAAAAAAAAAAACAACCCAGAACTGATGAAACAACTGCCTCCTGGCTTTGCTAGACAATGCAGAATTTCTTCTGACGCTTCTGGAGTATTTGATGTTGGCAGCTGCTACATAATGAACACAAAAACATGCCAGAACACCATGTGGAAGTGGTGGGACCTTCAGGATGTAAGCACCTGTGTGAGTAAGGTATAGCAAAGAGATCTTTTCTTTAATGTAGAGTGCCATCGTCTGGTAGCATAATTGAGTTCCACTTAAACCCCACTGCAGGGTTCCACGAAGATTATTTGAGTAGCAAAACCTAAGCCATCCTTTCGTTTTTCCTTCTCTCTAAAATTGGCTTAATCCTTCCCTGGGGTCATAAACGAAAGGAAATTCTTGACTCTAAGAGATCAACTAATGGTGAGGGCTTGGGGGAACAGCTGTACCTATTGCCTTGCTCAGAGACAAAAATGATTTGTTTTTTGCAGGTTCTTTTTTTTTTTCCTTCCATCTAGTTGGGGTTTGACCTACAGCTTCATTCCTCTTGCTTTCAAGTGAATTTTATGCAGGGTTTTTGTTTAATATTTGAGCTAGCATTGAGTCCTAGCATTGAATCCTAGCACTGCCAAGCCCACCATTAAACTGTTGGAGTCCAGGGCATGTGGAAAACCCCTCAAACTGCCCTGGGGGGTCTCAGACCCTGGCTGGGACCCCAGGAAAGCATTGCCTTGGACCTCAGTCCATGGGAAAAACTTCCAACATTCACAGATGAATTGAAAACAACAAAGATTTAAAACAGATAGTAGTTTAGTTTGTCACAGGGTGAAAATTTGTAGTTTTGGGTTTTTAGTATGGAAGTAGATCAGAGCAAGATGGGGACTTTTGGGTGGTGTCTCTTCTTCTTCCTCTTCTCCTTCTTCTTCTATTCCTCTTTGTCTACTCCATCTCCTGCTGTGACGGTGGCACAGAGACATTGGTGGGATGGATTTGATGTAGAAATTGCGTGTTTAGAATAGGTGACAGTAATTGGCACAAAGCTGTAAATATAGTACGTTTTTAGAGTTAATTGGATTAGAAATCTTTAAAACGACCTTGGACCCTCCGTCCATGTTCCTGTAGCCGCTTTCCTTCAGTGCACTGAGACTGCTGTGAGGCCTTGAGATCAGAAATAGAATAAACACCTTTGAAGACCCAGCCACAGGTTCCATCTCATCTTTTCAACCCTGGTACGGGACTGAGAGAGACAGAAAACACCGAATTAGGGGAATGTTGGGGTGAAAATCGCGTCACTAAACCGCGTCCCCAGGCGCCACAGCTGTATGTCTTCTAAACCCCTTCAGGGCTGGTGGCCCTAAAGCTTTCTTGGAGAGCCTGCTCCACTGCTTTTCATGAAGAAAGTTTTCCTAATGTGCAACTAAACCTCCCCTGGCCCAACTTTAGGCCGTTTTCTCTTATGCTGTCACCTGTTATCTGGGAGAAGAGACAGACTCCCACCTTGCTTCCCCAGCCAGTAAATGGAGCCACAGCAGCCTGCAGTCACCTCCTGCCAGAATGTAACAGCCATGAAGCTCTTATGAGAGCTTGCTATAGTCTATATTCTTTGGTCGTGTGTGATTTCCTAAAGAAATCACCTTCCTCTTTTTGGAAGTGCTGGGCCTCTTTAAGAACTCTGAAATATGGTGGGTTGTTCTGTTTTGCTTTGTTTTATTTCTTTTTCTTTCCTCAAATTGTTCTGAAGCTTAACAGCAGTACCTCATTTCTAATTAAATGGACAGATAGGATGCTGATAGCATCTGCTTTCTGTAATAAAAACTATTGATATTGTTGACCTGACAGATTATCTGCAAAAGACAGAGCACAATGGCCAAATCTAAAAAGCAAGAGAGGAAGAGCAGCTTAGCACAAGAATGCATCTATTATTATCTGTCCTTCTGCCTTTTGGAATTATTAAGAATGATTATAGAAATTATCAGTCATCTCTGCTTCTTGTTCTGGCATATGGAACAGAAACAATGATTGAATGTCACAAAGAACTGACTTTGATCTTTTTTTTTCTTGATGAAATGACTTTGTAAGGTGCTTCTTATTTTTTATGGTAGCATCTCTTACAGGAATACCCAAGATTTATAACAGCAGCTGCCATTTTTCAAAATTTTTCTCCATGTTGTATAGAGCAACACTTCAAACAGTAAAAAAAAAATTATCCTAATAGTAATTGACATCTACAAAGCCTTTTATTGAAAAATCAGCCTGTCATAGCCCAAACCTAATTTCTGTTTAAAGTTACTGTTTTTTCTGGGGTTTGCGGTAAAAACCTGTCCCTCTGTGAATTAAGGTCGTACAATTGCCTAGTGAATACCCACTTAACAGTTTTACTATTCTGCTCAAAATCCCAACATTCAAAAATGTCAGATGCTTTCCTTAATTAAGGCATTAATTGTGGCAAAGCATCGAAAGCAGCAAGAACTCTGGTGTCTCAAGAAAAAAAATTGCTAGAATATCAACTGGACCCTTCCTGCAAGGACTTAAAAAAACCCTAGAAACTAAATTCTTCCATATTTAGATGGCTTTAGATTTTCAGGGGGAGAGAAATATCTGGACTACACTGATTTTTGGGGCACCTTGGCTCATTTCCACCAGGGAAGTGGCTTTAGTTCAACCTGTGCTTCCCTCTCCAGGGCTGCAGCATCCGGGCTGTTCATCATTTGACGGCTTCACAAGGATACAGCTGAGTATTTCCAATACTATTCTTAGACTTGGGAATTCAATATTTTCATTACCAGTGCGTAAAGTTGGTTTAAGTGAGAATTTAAGAACAACAAATAGCCCTTTCCCCCTATCAAAGGGAAGCACTGTAAGGTGCCTGTGCCACTCAATTTTGCACGAGTCTGGGATGTTTCAAGGTCATGGCAGAGGCAGCAGCCATCTATTTATCCCTAGCTCCTGAATTTCCAGAGGTAAACAAACAAGCAAACAAAATGCTACTGTAGTAGATTTAATCTCTTCTTTTTGTTCCCAGTGCCAAACAGCAACACCTTATTTTCAGCAGCTGACCTACATCATTTGCCAAGTGTTCAGTATTCAGGAGTTAGTTAAATACTTTAGCCTGACTGGTATACAGGGTTTTTTTTTTCAATAAGAAAGGCTTAATGGAGAGTTTATCTGCATTTGCCAGTAATCACAGGAGTCAAGGAGCATGGGCTTTAAAAAAGAAACAAAACAACCAAATATCTTGGTCGCTGGCTATGTAGAACCCTTATCTTTGGATTACAGTTTGATTTTCTTTGTGCAGATTTTCTATGGAAAAAAAAAATTACTGCAGAGGGAGAAATCAAAATACAAAATTCATAAAGCCTAGAAACTCACCATATATACTTAAATTACTGTGCCTTACAAAAAAAAAAAAAACAACAAACCCCAAGCAACAGAGGGCAGAAATGTAATGAAAATATATTTAACTTTTACAAATTTTTCATTAACTCTTCCTGAAAAAAAGTTCTCTTTTCACAATATGAACAAAAACCATTCATTTAAAATCAGATGGGAGTTTCCTACAGCTATTTCACCTTTATTGTCTGTAATCTCACTCATATTCCACATCAGGTTCTCCTGCCACCTAATATGTATTAATTTTAAATTAAGCAGGACACTGATAAGATAACATGCTTGGTCATGGTCTTCATTGAACAAGGTTCTTGTCACAGCTAATTTTAGTTGACGTGATGTCACCTCTCCTAAATTTCATCCCAAAGTGAATTCTCAGGCAATTTTTGGGCTAAAAAAAGATGTCTACCAGGGCTCCTCGTTTCAGTGAGCTAAAACTCCAGTAACCCACCTCAAAATTTGCTCAGCTTCCAGAGTTTTGCGTAACTGTTTTCTGCCTCCATTCTGATGGGCTCTTCTAAGGTGAAAGTTTGCTGCCCACCCACAGTAGTCTCCTGATAAGCCCCTATTTTTTTTGTCTCTGGTGATGCAAAACTATTCATGTGCTTTTAAAATTTTATTAAATTTTCCTTTTTTTTAAAAAAAAATTCAAAGGTTCCCTGTGATTTAGGTGAAAGCATCTCTCAGTGGTGCAACTGCTCGATCCACACTGTTATTGGACACTGCTCTTAGCTTATGCTCATTTCCACAAATATGAGGCCTCATATCCCACATCCCCTGTAATTCACACCTACATTTGTAGGTTGATGCCTTTTTGATGGCTGAAATGTCATATTTTATTTTCCTCCCTGTTATCAGCCACGTAAAACAGACTCTAAAGTGGAACTTGAGGCAATAGTCAAAAAAAGGCATTTGGTTAAAGAGAGGAGCTCGACAGACACCTCAAAGGCCAAATTGTGGAAACCAAGAGCTCTGGGCAACTTCTGAGGGAAATGAGGGGACTTTTCTGATACTCTGTAGTAGCTGAGAAGACATCAGACATTAAAATTTTAACACTGTGAACATAGTGACTAATTACCATTTTTCAAAATATTCTTCTCTCATTAATACTGAGTGTAATTTTCTTCCACATAATTGATGCATTGAATTGACATTATTTCGAATACTCAAATAAACATATCTTTCTTGACATTCCTATGCAAAACTACTGCAAAGTCAACAAAACCATACACAAATCTTTGATGAATTCCTAAACTTTGATGACCTTGATTCACTCTTCATCAGTGAAAGACACAAAGCAGACCAAAAGCAAACAGTCCAATTCTGGGGCATGAGGTCACTTTTTAAATTAAGGCATGGTAGAAAAAAGTGACTGATGGATGTATTGATGTAGGGACTGAAACAGGAAGAAATAGAAAGATCATGAGTGTACACACCAAGCAGCGTGTATATATAAATTATCTGTTTGTAGATAAGCTAAAGGAAATAACTCCTCCCTTCTCTACATGATAAGTTTAATCTTTTATTCTTTCAAATTTTTAATATAGTATTGCAATTCTGAGCATTACCAGCAAATTTCAAGATTAACTGAAATTCTTTCTGTGTGGTTTAGTTTAGATATTAGGGAAAACGTCTTTACTGTGTGAGGGTGGTGAGGAACTGGCACAGGTTGTCAGAGAAGCTGTGGGTGCCCAATCCCTGGAAGTGTCCAAGGACAGGTTGGATGGGACTTGGAGCAACCTGGTCTAGTGGAAAATGCCCCTGCCCTGGTATGAGGGGTTGGAACTGAATGATCTTTAAGGTCCCTTTCAACCCAAACCATTCTACGATAATAAAAAAAAGAAACCCAAACCAAAATCAAATTAAAGAACAAATCCCTCCAAAAAACAAAACAAAACAAAAAACCCTCAAAACAAACAATAAAAATAACCAACATACAGGTTGGTAATAAAAATATGGTACATACCATAGTTTTTGTATCCCTGCAGAATTATACTCTCAGTAACTACACTTTTATAGATGGATATACTGGTTTTGATGGGAAACACATACTGTGTAAAATTGCCTTGAAACAGTGCTTTCGTGACTTCAAAAGGCGGATAAATCAGCTCTCAAAAGACATGAATCAACCTAATCACAAAAACATAATCATGACGAGGTTTAATGAAAAAAGATCCAAAGCAAATCTTCCTCACTTGGCCACATCCTCACTGTTTGTTATTTAGGAAAGCTACTGTGGCAATGATAAAAACAAACACTACCACATTTCTCCTGCAAGCACACATTTTGTGTAAAATATTTAAACCCACTTGTTTTAGCTGAGAAATTCAACAGCTGCATAGTTTCACAGAGTGTCTAGAGTTCCTCTCTTCTTGACAAATAAAAATCTTCAAAATTTGGCCTTCCAATAAAGATTGGGAGTAGAGGAATACAGTACTTCAGAGACTTTGCTCAGCCTAACTGTCTGAACATGACCTTTCTTAATTCCAGGGAAAAGCAGAAGTCTGTCAAGCTTCTCTGTAGGACCAGGTAATTTTTTTTTTTTCTGAGGACTATTTACAGCTCTTAAATCTTATTTTTCTTAATAGAGGGAAAGTTTTATTAGCAGCACCTTCATCTCTGACAACTTTCTTATTACAGCGTTTGCTTTCTACTCCAAAGGCCTTGGAATATGCCTAATAACTAAACTCATGTTATACCTTTCCATCTAAATAGCAATGACTGCCATTAAGGAACTCTGACAAGCTTCAAAATTTTTCAAACTGAATTTTTAGACATCTAAATTTTTAAAACTTGTTTATGCAACCAAACAGCTTTTCTCGTAAATAATTTTTTTCCTTATTCTTTTTAAGTTACAGATCAAATTGTCACCACGTATTACAGGTCAATGCCCAAATTAATGTACAGCTACCACGGCGATAACGAATAAAATGGAGGTTTGGAAACGCTTTGGACAAACCCAGATTAGTTCCCTGCTCTTGAATGCATGGTCCATCAAACTTTGTTTTGGCTTTTAGGTCTATTAAAACAGGGAAGGCAATCCAATACTCTCAGTAATCTAGAAGTGAAAATAAAGGTAGCAAATCTGAGGTGAAGCAGGAAGGCAAAGGCACCACTTCCTTCGCCCACTCTATGCTCTGTCTTGGGTAAAGAAGCTGCCTCATGGGGCTCCAGTATGGATAAAGTCATGGAAGAAACCTGAAGATTATTATCTTCAAAATGTAGAAAATGAAAGGGCAGATTTAGCTGAAGTATATAAGTTGCCTACAGAGTAGCTCCGATTTTTGTGGTGGCAGTGAAAAAAAAAAGAAAGGTGGAAATTTGCTCTACATTGCATGGGGAGACATTCCTGAAATGTTTCGTGGGTGAAGGTGCCCTTTGTGAAAGGCACACTAGTTGAAAAACGACCTTTTGAACCCTTAATCATTTAATTTGTTTAATTTTTTAAACTTCTCAGGCTTGAAAAAACATTTACGTGATACAAGAAAGATCCCCAGGGGCTCTACATGGATTTTTTAATGGGTTTCACTTTAAGACCCAGGACGAAAACAGTTTTGCCATTCCTTGGTCCACACATGACAAATAGTCAAGGGATTGGAATCTTTTCTGCCACCCACATCATCTGCTCGTGTTTCTGCCATTGCATCATCTGTAAAAAACCCATAAAGGTAATCTCAACCCAAAGGCTGTCTCTGAAAGAGAACATTCTCACACTCTGTTCTGCCCTTTAGTCCGTGGGCAATCCCAAATGATTTGACAGAGTCACGTTAAGGCTGCTCTTTCTCCTCTAGTCAGACCAGAAACAAAATTGAAACCAAGTTCTTCCATCTCTCACACAGGCAGGTGAGGGTTTTTTAACGTGACTAAAAATGAAGCTAAAAAAAAAAATATTTCAGCTGTGATATCACCTTGGATATTGTTTGTCAAGGCGTTGAGTGCAGTGAGTTACCCACCAGCCACAGCTCCAGCAGAAATTGTGGTCTGGCAGTTAGTGAGGAAGTTAACAAGTCAGCTCTCTTGCTTCCAGCAGAATCTGACAGAAACTCTGACACTGCCACATCAGCAGCACTGGTAGCCAAGAAGCCCAAATGGGCAGTGGCCAGTGTTTTGTGTGCTCTCACACCTCGCCCCAAGCTCCCTTCTCACCATTCCTGCAGACTTTGTAGATTTGATAGGACTAATGGGGCTCCAGTTAACATTTTCCTGAGTTTTTCCTCTGGCAGAAGCACAGAGTGCAGCAGGGATAAGGTCTGGTTTCCCCCCCCTTCGGCTTTCAAAACTCAGCTCTCCACAGTCTGTGCCTGTGGCACTCTCAGTCACACAGGACTGTGTTAGGAGACAAACCAAGGCTGAGCGTGGATCACTGAAATGCAGGTTTGCTGCAATCCCCAAAGAAAGCAGAAGATGTCAATACCATCCATCTTAATGGCTTATGTGCTCCTCACAGCACAGTTGCCAATCAGAGGTAGCTTAGGGGAAGAGGATTTTAATGGGACCAAAAAGATCTCAAGAAACACACAAGCAGTGCTCCCCAAGATCTCCTCAGCATGGGACAGAAAGGGCAGTCCTTGGTGTGGCATAAGAATGGAGAAAACATTCATTGAAGGTGAAAAGGGAAAACATTTATTTGTGCAAGAAGAGGAGAAAAATCTATTTTCCAGCAGGCAAAGGAAGGGGAAAGAAGAGGAGAGAAGAAAACCTGGAGGAAAATTGAAAATTTCTTCTCTCTTTGGAAATCTATTAATCACAAAAGTAATGGAATTGTAATATATATTCCCTTAGTATTGTCATTAGGTTTGTTAAATAAGGAAAATAATAGAATGAGAGCTGTTTGTTTATTCCCACAAATTTGATTTTCATTAAGTACAAACCAACTCATTAAAATAACTAAACCCTCAGAAACAGTTAAACAAATAGAACCCTGCAGCATTCAGATGAAGGATCATATCAGAAATCTGTGGGGGTACACAGAAAAGGAATGGAAAACTTTGTGGACATAATGGTGTTTACAAGCTACTGTTAAGTGGGATAACTGCAACACTGCAACGTTATGTTTGATGAATTAAAATGGGAAAAAAAAAAAAAGCCAGGAAGCAAAGCAGTCAATCCATGTTTGTGGTGGTTACCCTTTGATAATATAAGCTGTCATTAATATCAGTGTATAGATACCCAGGCCCAAATTAAGCCACAGTAAAGCTGGGCCTACCCTTCCTGAAGAGTTGCAAATCTCAGCATCACTACACAATATTTTTATATGTCTCTACCCACATGCTCGGAGCAATCCTAGCCTGTGAGGAGAGCTTCTAAAGCAGCAAATAACACAGGGCTTAAATTTGCCTACTTGAGACAACGACCCTGAGGATCAGTTTTTCATCTGATCTCCCCGCCAACACCTTGTGAACAGCAGAATCCAACATGACAAGGCTGGAACAATTCAGATGTTATCCACAGAGGTTTGGGTCAGCTATCAGGCTGCCCTTATTGGCCATGACCCTGAGAGTGCTCTGCAGAACAGGATTGTTCTCCTTCTGCCATTTCTGGAGTAGAAATCATACTTCAGAAGTAGAAATAAATGCCACTATTTAGATGAGGGTTTTAGCACTTCTAGGGTGCACTCCCTGAGGCTGTTTCAGTCTGGAGTGCCTTATTCCCATCTGCAGTTGTCATGGTCGAGGTGCACTTGGAGGGGCTCTTATCCCACTCTGCAGAGTGCTGCACTCCTGAGAGGGACTCTGCTGCTTCTCAGCTGTGCAGAACTCATTTACAAGCCTTAGAGCCACACATTTTTACCCTGAAAGCCTCAGATACCATGGTCCTACACGAACCTCAGAACCTGCACTGGCCAGCAGGAAGTGAATGAGGAAAAGAGGCTGTTACTGCAACATCTCCCCCCTGCTGAAATCAGTGACACTATGACACCTGCAACAATATTTCATATGCGCATCAAAACCTCCCGGTTTCACTGTGCTAAATCTGAGGATCCTTCCTGCATCATATATCTCTCACACTGTGGAACAGCCAGAAGCAAGATCCCATTTTATCCAGGAGGCTGAAGCTGGACATCTGGGCCATCAGCAGCACCTGGTGCACAGGGATGGGTGAGCAGACTGGAAAAAGCAGTGTGCAAAGCAAGGTACAGCAAGCTCTCAAAATCCATGGTTAGGTGGGAAGGAATTGTTTGGAAATGCTCCCGAAAGCATTGCAACTCTTATGGATGTGACCAGCACGGAAGTGGTGGCAGAGGCACACAGAATGAATTAGAAGTGAGAGGAGGTCATTCCCACAGGTATAGCACCAAACATGTTTTGTTGCTGTAGGACACAAAGTCAGACCACACGACTCTAGAATTTGTCAGAAAGCTAAAGCCTGATTTATTCAAAATTTGACCTCCTTATATACTAGGTCACTAGAACTAAACAGATTGGTGTTAGCAGTAACACCCATTCAAGGGCATTGGCCAACACAGAGAGACATCAAATGGTCTCCACCTCCAAAGAGGAATGAAAAACAAGATAGAGTTAGCAAAAACATCTTCTCTTGTTTACAGAAAGTTCTGTGAGAACAGAGTTTTAGAAATCAAAGCATCTCAGGCTGGAAAACCAGGGCTACAATATTTTCCTCCACAGTGGAAGCTTTCCTGGATCTTTGAACATCAGGGCATCAGGAAAGTGACCTCCTCTGTTTAGGCCTTTCTTAAGCTATGGCTTTTTCCACCCTAAGTAAGAGTTGCTAAGAGGAATTCTACAGGGAGCTTGAAACATGCTCTCTCTCACTCAGAGAGCAGATTTTGTTCCAAGCTGTAACGAAAATTGAAACAAATGAAAATGTTTATGAAACATGTTCAAAAATAGGCATGAAAAATGAGGGGGTTCATCCAGGGGAAGACAAGGTGGCGTGCAGACCTCATTAACCTTCCAGTACCTGAAGGAGGCCTACAGGGAAGCTGGAGAGCGACTCTTCACCGGGAGCTGTAGCAATAGGAAAAGGAGCAATGGGAACAAAGTGAAAGAGAGGGGACTGAGGTTAGATACCTGGAAGAAATTCTTTATGGAAGGCGGTAAAACACTGGAACAGTTGCCCAGAGAGGCTGTGGATGCTGCATCCCTGGGAGTGCTCAAGGCCAGGTTGGACAGGCCATGGAGCAACCTGGCCCAGCGGAAGGTGTCCCTGCCTACCGCAGGGTGATGAAAATCAGATGATCTTTATGGTCCCTTCCAGCCCAAATCAGCAGGTGATTCTTTGATTTACCTCAGTGGCAGTATTTCCTTCCAACTGAGGTCATCCCACCTCAGATTATGATTTTTAAAGAAAAACGACACGGAAAAAAAAAAAAAAGTGACTTCAAAAAAAAAAAAAGTTGAATTTGGCAGAACAAAGGCAAACATTTTGATTTAATTTAATGGAATATATGGAATGGAATTTCTTAAACACTCTCCTATTGCCAGAAAATATCATCAGTAGATGAGACAGCATTTTCCAACTAACTGTTTTGATGAATTTTTTCTAACCCCCTCTAATTATTGACGCCACAGTCTTTTTATCTTTGAGGAGTTTTCTTATCCTTAATCCCATTTAACCCCAAATCTGAAGAATAGCTTTCCATTCATAATCTTATTGGTGTATATAAGATTTTCAGATCATGCTTCCCACCAAGCAAGGTAAAACAGACAGTGCTTAAATATTGTAATAAAGAGATTTTGTACTGAATGACAGTTTTTCTCTTTATGATCTCAGCACTGAAGAAAAAGCACTGAACTGATTATATTTCTTGTTTTAAATATTCATGTGACAATGTTGAAGAGAGAAATGAATATCAGAATGAAAAAATGACAAAAAAAAACGACTACAAGAAATCCCTAGACATTTATCACAGGCCTAGAGGATACAAACCAATCAACTTCTAAAATCTGCTCTTTGATCGAGATGCCCAGTTAAAGCCTACATTATTAATATATGATTCTGTTTAAAAAGTCTATTAATCAAGCAGGGATGAATGATTAAGTGGGTAAAGCACTAGCCTTTGACCTAACAGGCAACTTTCACAAATCTCCTGTGAATTCGGTTCATAAAAAAAGAAAAAGAATGCTTCAATAGCTGTATAAATTATCTGGAAACAATGGTTCTCATTGTTTTTCTCTGTGTCATTAAATGATTTTCATTTGCACGCAAGACCATCTCCATGATCCGATTGCCAGGCTGATAGCTTGCTACAGGATGGGGGAGTGATCAATAAAGCCCTTGGCTGGTTGTGTTTTATCTAATAATATCAGTAACAACAGCAAAAAAAAAAAAAAAAAATCGTCTTTCAGCCCTCCACCCTTGCCTTACAAGCATTCTCCAGACCTTTGGAGAGATCAATGGGATAGGCCTCCATCCTGAAGACAGCTCTGTACACAGGAACTCTTCTTTTGGTGTTTTGGTGGGATCCTGGGTGAGGAAACAGGGAACAGTCTGAACACATCCAGTGTTTTAAGGCCTGAGGCTCCTAAAGAGTTCAAAACCAAGCTCTGTCATGCACTGGCTCTCTCCAGGAGCACTGGAAACCCAAGGATTTAAGTGAAGGATGTATCAAAATGAGTATTAAAATCAATAAGGAGCTGAATACATGGCTTTTAAAATAAATGACAGATTTAAGGTGTTTCACACTCTACTAATGCTGATTTTTTAGGTTTATTAAACACGCATCAGATTGCCCAGTGATAATCAGTGTTTCCAGTACCTTCTTGCACTGGCAGTAGAGATAAATTCACTAATTCTGGTCAAGAGCAAGAAGGGGTCTGTCTCATTTAGCATCACGAGTGAAATCCTGTTGACTTTGGGCACCCAAGAGGCTGCAGTCTGTCCTTTTTCTCTTTGTGGAGAAGAATAAAGTGATTTTTTAGGGCTTTGAACAAAAAACTACTCAGTGTCACAGGCCCTATCTGCTGTCACCTAGCACTTGATTTGACACCATGCAATATTTATTGAACCATATTGCAAAATATTTCTCAAACTTTTTTGTATTCCGCTGCAGTTTTCTCCCCAAATGTGGGAAATATTCATTTTATGTTGATATACAGCAGTTATGGGCTTGATGTAGGAATTCCTGGTGGAGGCTCTGGTCATGCAATGATCGTCCTGTTTTGAAAAGGGGGAAGTTACCAGTGCTGTCTGTAAAAAACATCACTGGAAGTAGAATTTGCCAAATTCATCTCACAGCTGAGGTCAGTGTAGAGTACCCTTGTGTTTAGCATGCACATTGGTCCTTTCATGGAGCAGTTTGTCTGGAGTACATGAAAAAAATCCTACTTAACATATACAATAAATTCCTAAATATTAGGGCTTTCTATTCCTAAATATTAATAGTGACTAAAAATAGTGACAACTGTTAACAAAAATAATAAAAGTTCTGCTGTCAAAATATTGTTTTATGGATTGATTTCATAAATATCATGAAAATAATAAATAATATATAAATAATAAAAATATTACAATAGTAATTAATAAAAATATTAATAAACATATAATATTGTTACCATAACTAGACCATATTTCCAGGTGACAATCGATTGAAAATTAATAATCAAATTTTGTTGACGAAGAGGAAAAAGAAACAATGCTACCTCATGTTCTCTCTCTAGGTAAATAGTTTCTGATGGGAAAATAGCATGAAATATTTTTTAATGTCAATAAAATAAGCAAGAGTGTCCCCAGACACACACAGGAAGAGCTGTGTTTTATGTTTGTGGTTTCTTTATGAAGTTGAAATATAGATCAGCTTTGTAGAGTGGGGTTTTTTGTTGCTTAGAATTGTATGGGAAACTTTCAGCCTTTTAAAAGAGTTGAAAAAAAAAGGTTTTTTTGAAAGGGATACGATTTTTCTCACAATAGAACCAGTATTGCTCTTTACTCACTTTAGGATCAGACTGCTATATTGTCCCAATCCACATAAAACCTTATTTTTTTTTTCCCCATCTGTGAGGCCTAAAATGGAAGCTTCTGATTTCTGATCCTATTGGTGCAATTCTGATGTATTCATTCAGGACCCATTCAGATCACCCAGAAACTCTAGTGGGGGGGATTAGAAAATTTGCAGTATTACATTAAAAATTCAAATATAATCACTTCACTGACCCTTCAAGGCACTTCATTGAAGTACTCTGAAGTGTCCCTTCTCCCCAGGAATGGTGTGAGGTGGATGGAAAACAGACACAAGCTCCCAACTTTCTTCCTTTTGAGCAAAAAAAAAAAAAAAAAAGCATGAAAAAGTCTAGCTGACAGCAGAAACTGAGCTCAGAGATTGGAAGAATTTAAAAATAATTCTAATGCCTATTCTCAACAGCTTGAGCAGAGCTTTGGTGCCTGCCTTTGTCATACAAGGATACCACATTGTTAACATGGGAAGTTTCACAGGTTACAGCTGCAGACATCACACCTCTCTTAGCACACACACAGGACTGACTTACTGGAATTAGGCGGGCACAAAAACCACCAGAATATTCAAGCTTTGATATGAAGCATCTGCCAGAAGGTATCAAGCCTGTGCGGCATCACTGCTGAATCCTGCACTGTCGTGTACAATAACCTGCTATTAAAAATATCTGATTCTGTGAGGCGTTATTGTTGGGAGGCTCAAAGTGAAAGCTGCACCTACCATTCAGGGGGAGGATTTTGATGGTTCCAGAGGAAATATGAGGACAGCAGCCATCCCCAGTGGGTTGTTTCCTCCCTCCTAAGACCTCAGTTAAGGGGCTGGAATGGAGCAGATAACCTGGTGAGAAGGGTTACAGTCTTTGCACACAATGGGGCTTATGGAAAGGTTTTGGCCTGGATTTGTGGAAAAAGAAGTGGAGTTCCCATAACCTTCACCTAACAAGGTTGGTCACAGGGAACCAAATTCACATGGAAGGGAAGCAGAGCGCACAGATTGGCCACGAGGATTCCAGATTAGCTGAGACCAAAGCCATTTTCCATGCATTCTTCATGAGGTGAGCTAGAACTGAACTGCTGTTTCAGCAGATAGCATCACCGAGCTGCCACAGGCTAGGTAATGCAAAGAAGTGAAAAACTGGGGAGCAGAGGAGGGCCAGTGTTATCAGATGAGCAGATGCAGGAGAAAATGAAACAATATCAGATTGCTGACCTATTTTTGCTGAGACCCTTTGCTGGGGTTCAGTGCTGAATCCCAGTGCCCCGTGTGCTGCTTTGATCAAGAGCTCACTGACTGCATTACATACCTAAGGATAGATCTTAAAAAAAAAAAAAAAAATTAAAGATAAAAGTCTACTAAGGAGGGGTTTTGGAAGGCAATTATGTCTGGGAGAAAAGGACTGAAACTTTAGTCAGTTCTCAACATGATCAGTTATTTGCCATTTTTCATAACATAATGCCTATTGAATCGAGAAGTTTTTTGCTAGTCCCTAACTAGCTAAGAAGTTCTCTCTAACTTATTGGGGAAGAAGTGGCCAATACCTCCTCACTGGGAACAGACTATGCACCGATGCGAGATAAAATCCTTTCCTCCTGTCCATTACAAAACCTGGAAATTTTATGCCCTTATAAACAGAAAAACTTTCTGACTGGATCCTATCTCCACAAAAATCCAACCTAAATTCTTGCATATATATCCTGCATGCTCCAGAAAGTTCCATATCTGAATTAATTTTTGACCTTTACAGCTTAGGCCTACATTTGGTCTATATCCAGATGTATTTCTGCATTGAATTGTTTGACCATGCCAACATTGTCACAGTGATTAGGAGCATTTGTAGAATCTATAAAATCCATCTGTCATTGAGAGATGCACTGGCAGAGCCAGGAGAGGGCTGGTAACTCCACTGGAGAGGGCAGTCCTGTTAAACACTGGGTGTATATTATGAACCATCCTCCGAATTTGTTATAGCCAGGGAAAGAGGCCTCCTTTTCCCTTGGAGAGCAAAAATGACATTTAAAAACAAATATAAAAACGCCTTGGATGATTTAGAAGGATGAACTAGGAGACTTTATTTTGCTTTTTTTGGAAGAGCACTGGTCTTAGGGACATAATGCCTGGAATTCATTCATGTTATGGCTATTTACTGAGCATAGGCAAAATTATACATGCTCCTTTACCAGGTCAAGCCTGGCCATCTACCTAAGTAGAGATTGTGCATTAATGCCTCTTGGCAGGGCAGATGACACATCATGACTCCAATATCCTTGTTGTCCTACATATTCCTAAGGATTTATTTGCTCCCTCTCTTGATTTATGAGAGACATTTCTAGTTAAATGTGTAAGAAGGTAAACGTTTTGTATAAGAGTGCACCCAGTATTTAGAATTCACAAATGCCAGGAGAGGCTAAAAGACAAAATCCTATATTCTTTAACCATCAAAAGTCCTGAGTATATTTGTAAGCCTCTATGTAATCTCGAAAGGTCAACAGACTTGGATTTTTTTCTGCCTGAAGGGAATATAAGTTCCAGGAGTTCAGTTTTGCTGCTTCTTACCCACTGCCTGCAGTTTAGAAATGCTGAAACTACAAATGTGAATATCAAATTAGGAATATTATTCGTAAGTAAAAGTTGAAGTTCTTTCTATCTACAATGTGAGTGGTACTTGTTACAAACTTTAAATTATTACAGGAAAGACTCAAGCCAAAACACTTTGGCTATGGATCCGAACTTTAAGTAACCCAAGAGAGAAGGTAATTCCAAATTGTTTTTTGAGGATAGTATTTAACAAATTTACTAAGCTGCTTTGTAGTCTTTGAACAAGGCTTATAAAATAATTTCAGTGGCAAGTATAATTCTGAGGTTACTTTAGCACACACAGAAACAGTTCCCAACAACTTAGAATGGGATAGAAATTGTGATGTCAGATCTAATTTAGAGTAGAGGGATGATTAAGCAGAATTACACGGCAATGATTTGGAAATGCTAAAATCCTTATTCTGTTAATATTAAGGAACATTTATGAAGCAGGAGCAAAAGGAGGGACTTCAGGTTTTTATTTAATGTACTAAAAGGGAGCACTTCGAGTTGTTTTTTTGTGCCAGTTTGAGGTTTAAGTAAAAATCTGGTTTGATCAGCTTTTATGCATTTGATGTTTCTATACTTCTTGCTGAGCGTGTTTGCTTCTCTGTCATCCAGCAAACTTTGAACTGCATTTCTTATTTTAAATCTACTTAAATGGATGTGTATTGTTCTTAAATTCTGGTTTCATTTTGCTCTGTTAGCCTTTTATCTGTTCAGGACTGAATATCCCTACTGTCTCAACAGTATTTACGTATTTCTGGTTGTTTCAGACACATTGCAGCAACAAATCATTGATGTTATTAAAAAAAACTACCCTAAAATAGATACTACTATAAATATTATTAGGTATTGTTTATGCTTACATGCCTGGTTTCTATCTAGCTGTGTTGAAAAGAATGAATAGAAATCATATTTAACTCTTGGCCATGACACGAGCCTGAAGACTACATGGTAAAAAAATATCTGTCGTTTGCAGCAGGGTATTTGTCCTCAGTCTGAGCGCTGCCCTGATTAGGCAGGCTTAAATAATCACTTCCCCTTGCCCGGTTTTAATTCAAATGACAGTAAGCAAACACTGGAAATTGATCAAAATCCACAGCCTTATGGCAAATTGGCAGAGGAAAACCCAGTGTGCCAGTCAAGACCAGCCCAAAGAGCCAGGCCCGGGGCTGCAAGGGAACAATTTATGTCCTGCAACACCCACAAAAACGGGGAAAGCCCCTGATTCGGCATGGGAGTGACCCAGAATAATAACAGAGAAAAAGGCAATGGTAATACTCCACCCTCCCGTTCCTACCTCCGAAGCCTTTCAAAGGAAGAACAAGTAGCAAAATGTTTTGCTATCAACTCTCTGATTTGCAGCTGTAGAGCCACTGGAGCAAGGCTGCAGGACCTGGGTTTTTTCAGTATAATCTGCTAAACAGAGCAGATATGTGGCAGCATACAGACAATCGTTTTGCTGCCTGGTCATTTAACAAATGTTTATTTTCCCTGTATCTGTCTCCACAGTCATGCCCTACCTCTGTGCTTTTATATTCCTTTTTCTCTAATGAGCCTTTGACAACCACCAAGTAATTAATAAGAAATAACTGAGAACCATGTCATGCATCTCACATTTCTGTTTGACTGACATAAGCCTAGCCTCAGAAATGCTGAGGTGATTTGATCAGGGAGAGCCAAAGCTCTACCATTTGGACCTCATTCTTTGCCTCAGCCCCAGGAATTTCCTCTCCCTACAGGACTACTTAAACATTTCTTCTCATCTCTTTCTCTGCCCAGACAGGAGGCAGCCTATCTATTCCTGAGGCAGAATATCATATTTGTCTTAAAGATAAATGAAGGTATATATGAAGTCTAATGATTGGATTTTACTCCTTATCAAGGTACTTTTATTTTTCCTAAAAAAAAAAAAGTTGGATTTTAATTTTCTTTTTAATGCTTTTAGTGTTAAGGAAATTACACTTCCAAGTAACTAGTTTGTAATTTGTGATCATGCATGATTCTGATAGTGAAGGAATTTCATTACAGGTACGGTAAAAAGAGGGGAATGCATGTACATTTGCATGTCCATGTGCAGGTAAATAAATAGTAAACCACGTTGATAACAGAGGCCATTATAATTTGAATAAGATTGTATTCTCTCTAGGAGAGATAAAAGGTAATGAAAGACAATTCAAAGCTAGTTTGTTATTACTTCATCAAATACCTCAGCCTCCAGCTGATAAAATTCCCTTGTATAGCTCCCACGAGACATTAGCTGCAATGATGCTGCCAACCATTTGTAGTGATCTCTAAAAACATTAATATTACTATTTAAATGAGTTTGTGATGTAGTATAACAGAGGGTAAAGCTAGAGGTGAAACTGCTACACAAGCTCTCAGAAAACGACTACCAGTGTGTTACTGGGCATGACAAAATGAATTATTTTCACAACAGACAGGTGCTCCAATGAGACTTTAAAGAACTTATGCAGAAGACAAGTCGGAAAGTGTTCTGTCATCACCTTCAGTGAAAGACAGAACTTCTGTTTTCCTTTCTTTTCTGACAAGTAAGGAGTACCAGACTCCAAACTTCTAGAGAGTTTAGCTCAAACCTATTTGTTCATTTGTTCTTTTCTTTCCCTAGCATTCTTTTTTTTTTTTTTTTTTCCCCTCATCCTTAATTGTTTAAGGAATCTTTCCTTTCATGGCCCAATTGTTGAGCAGGTTTGGGCAAGTGATTGCCATGTCCCTGATGAAAGATTGAACACACGTTGGTGGCTTTCTGTTCAAAAAATGGAGAATTATTGCAAGGGTCTGGTGTCATTCAGAGAGCACAAATCTGAAGCCAGACATGGTTTTGTACTAAGGGCTTCAGAGGAAGAAGAGTTTAAACCCATTGTATTACAGATCTACATACTTTTACTGTGTTAATCCCTCCCTAGAACCAGAAACAGACACTTTTCTGCAGAATTAGACAGTCTCTAGGACTGTTGTCTTGCAAAACAACTTGTAAACCTGAAAAGCAATTAATTTACATTTTCTGAACTAGGGAAATGATGGGGAAAATGAGACAAGCGAGGCAGTTGTTTGTCTTATTTCAGATCAAAATGTTTGTATACTTAAAAAAATTTCATGCTTGGCTACAGACCTATGTTAAAATCTTCTCTTTGTGAGCCTGTTAACTACGACTTTCTCAGGGGGAGTATTTCATTAACACTTGGAAAGAAGAGGCACAGAAGCAAAAAGTTCTGTTGTCACAGTGTGTCACTTGGCAGGCTGTGAGGGGATTTACCAGTCCTTGGTAGAAGTTCAGTCCCTTACAAGAATGCTCTGGAAAACCAATGTAATTTTGTTAAAAGGTAAAATAGGCTGGGCTGGGAAGTTGCTCAAGGCACGTGTGCATTACACATGATGTTTGGATTGGTATTTTTCTTAAAATACAAAAAAACCCAAAACAAAACAAAACAAAAAAAAAAAACCCACCAAAAAACCAAAAAACCCCACCCCGAACAGGGTGACCCTGAAGCTTCTTTTCAAAGCTAAGCCCAACAGCTACATGGTCATAGAGCACAAGGACTACCCTGTTCCAGCAGAAATAATCAGTTCATAAATTAACCTCTTGTCTACAAAGACTAATATTGTGGCTGCTGATCAGGATTTAGCCACTGGCCACAAACTTTGGCTAGGAAGCCCCTGGGTATCTAAGTAAAAGCCAGAATATTTTGACTTGAAATTTTACGTAGTAGATCAGAGTTGCTTAAAAATGATAGCCATTATTAAAAAAAAAAAAAACCCACAAAAACAAAACACAAACAAACCGTGAAAGAACAAAAAAGGAAAGAAGAGGAATATTTACCCTTTGCTAATTTAAAAAGAAATTATTTACAAAGTTTATTGCAGAATTTAAGCATAAAGTTTTAAAGAACTTGTACTGTTTGGCTCACGAGCAGGTGTCTATTTCACTGTCTGAAATAATTTGTACATAATGCACTAGTGATAGAAAACATTATTGAGTTTCATTCATACCCAGATGTAAGGCAATTTTTTCTCTCTTCTTCTGCCTATCTGTGATACCTATGATTGGACAATATAAAATAATTGATTGTGTTTAGATTACCTTTCAAATAAAGTTTTTTACTGTAATCAAGAGGCTTTTGCCAGAATAAGGTGAATGAGAATGTGAAGTAATATGTCAAGCTGATCATTAATTGCTTGTATTCACACAATAGGTTATTTTCCCCATAAGAAAGGACTGTAGAAACATTCAAGATTATTTTGTGGAATTGATTTTCTGTGCTTATTTTAAAGATTCTCTTTTGGAATAACACACAATGTTGTATTTTCTTTTTTTATTTTTTGAGATTTTTATTTTCTTAGAGAACAGAAGAAAGATTCTTATTTTTCAGCTGTATAATATCTTTTCTATCCAGAATTAATACAGCCACTAAAAGTACCTGGTAGCAGTGAAATGGGATTTTCTACTTCCAATCTGTTCTTTGTCCTCTGACAGTTACTGAGTGATGGAGAATATTTCAAGATATCTAGCAAGTATTTTATGATTTTGCACTCAAAGCCGCCCCTTGTTCGGAGCTTACAAAATAATGAGGACAAGAGTGAAGTTGCAGGTAATAGCTTTCAGTAATAAATATTTTTCTTTTCACAGTAGAGTGTTCTTGAAGATACATAAACTTTTATGGTGTTTTGTGTTTGGTTTTTCAGTGCATTTTGTTTGTTTGTTTTCCTTTACACCATTCTCTCAGCCAAAAGCAATAGTAGTGGGCCAGTGTTGCCTTGATTTTTTCAGCTTTCTTGTGTCTCACGGTTTCATAGTTCTTAAGTTTTTTCTCACACACGGGTGTTATAAATAGAAGCAATGTTTTTGTTAGTTCAAGTTAGTTTACATATTTTCTTCTTAGAGATATGGACAGTTGTCCTGACCAATCGGATGGGAGAGGTGTCAACCTTCTCCCCCAGTCCCTGGCCTTTGTAGAAATACTATAAAAGTGGAGTCAGATCTTTTAATAAGAAGTTCATGCCTTCTCACCAGGCAGAATATGTAAGTGTGTGTGTGTGTGTCCAACAACGACAGGCCAGTGTAATACATGCCCACTCCTTCAAGAACTGATATTTCAATATCCAGTCACACACACAGGCAGGCTTGAGAGCTTGCCTGACAAGATTGCTGCTGTCAGCAGCTGAATCGCACCCTTCTGTTGGAGACATCTTGCATTAGGGCTCAGAACTGTTCTTTTGCAGCAGAGAGGTGACGCTTGCTCTGCTTTTGCTTTGCTTCCAGGCTGTTGGGATGAGGAGTGGCTGCTAAGTGGTTTTTGATGCAATATGTTGGAAGATATGGGCCTGACCCACCTAAGGAACCTCCCTGCTGCAGAAACCAGGAGAGGGAGAAAGGAGAGCCCTGTGGAACACGACCCAAATTGCTGTGAAACCAAGCCTAATTTCAACCTGCATGACTGCCTCAAGGTGTGTTTATTTTATATAGACAGGATGAATCTCTTTGACAGGTAGTTTATAATTTCCCTAATATTCACACTGCCCAGAATTATGTCCAACAGGACATAAGAGGAAGCCATATCCCCCCACAGGGCTGTCCTCACCAAGATCATCAGTAAAATGCTTCCATTCACCGTAGTGAAAGCAGAAATGGGTGCATAGTTAATATCAAATGCCAGGAGGGAAGAAGTGACAGAAATGTTTACCACAGAATTTGCTTTGTAAAGATTAGGCAGGAAACCAGAGATTAAAAGATTGTAATTCCAGCCACAGAAATAAAAATGGAAAATTACCAGGTTTCTGACAGTTTCTAATGGTCTGTGACTTATTAAAAACGTTTCTTAATGCATTTTCTTCAGATATGCAGAAATACTCTCCTTTGGCATCAGAGATGATGTGCAGAGTAAATCACATACTCATGACAAAAGTCTCACGAAGCCAGGGTGAAACATGTAAAACCACACGTAAGTAATCAAGAGTTTTTCTCTTTCATTTTTGCTCTTCAGAAGAATATTTTTTGATGCACATGGAGAAATGAAACTTTTTAATTTTCCAACAGAGGGCCATCTCCTAGCACCTTTGGGCAGGGCAAAAAGAAAACTGCTCTGGTGGTTCAGCGACAGGACTGAGGTGCAAGACTGAGATCAGCCTCAAATCCTGCCCAAGCTGTAAAACTTTCAGGAGAATAGATTTGGATTTCAATGTTTCTTTTCACCAGCCTTTCCCCTGGTCTGCAAGAGGGCAGTCATGGCAATCCAGGTGCTACAAAAACCTTCCAATGTGAAATAAAGATCCAGCCAGGGGAGGTCTGTGCATCCCGCTCCAGACATGGGACCCAACAAGTAGGTTCTGTTACACATCTTGATCTTGGCTGATGCTGCACCACACGCCTGTCACAGATGGTTTTAACAGAACTATAAATGGAAACTTCAAGAAATGCTTATCAATCTTATCCCCAGCTGGTGATGGGGCTTTCACAATAAGAAATGGATCTGCGAAATCAGCACAGATCCACATTTTCATTAAACAGTTCAGATCTTCTTCATGTTTAGCTTCTTCTTTCAAATTAATCTGCAAAGCTTGACTGTGGACCCAACTCCCCAGGCTTGACAGAGATTCAGCAGTAGCACCTCACTCTCACCCTTGGGGCTTCACAGGGGTAATATTATGTATTTTCCACAAGGTGGAAAAAAAGGGTTAATGCATGCTTTAATGCCCCGAATAAGGAGCATTGCATTATTCTTTTGAAGAATTTATTCCCTGGGGAATAATTTGGGTGAAGGTTTTCCAGTCATATCCCAGACCTTCTTAAAATCACAGCAGATATAATCAGTTTTTGAAATGCCCTTTATACCTGTCAAGCTAAATAAGATTACAGATTTGTCTGCTCACAAAAGTGTGATGTCATATAGTCCCATTTGCTGCAGTTCAAGTCATTATCTATCTTGTCTGAAAGTGCAGTGTGCATGATCTGCAAGATCAATGTTGGGTTTGTTAGAGGGGGGAAACCAAAGGTGACGGCTGCCGAATCCTCAAATGGAAAAGCAGAAGTCAGGATGAGATAAAACAGGGCTGTCCCTGGATATGTCAAAGAGAGACAGGGAATTTTCAAATCAGCAAGAGGCAACTACTTTAAGGCAAATAGCAGGGAACACAACAGGAGAGGAGAGCATTGGAGCAGCTTAGGGTGCCTCATTGGCAGGCTGATAAGCCAGATCAAAGCTGCAAGTGTGAGAGAAAAGAACACACCATTTTTGCACAGGTAATCACAGATGCTCTTAACTCATCTCTCTCAACATCCCTGGGGGCACCAGCCTTCAGAGAACCATTTCCCTCCGTGCTACTCCCACCCGGGATACACCTGCCTGCTCTGTAGCAGCCTTTCCAGCCAGCAGCAGAAAGGGCGCAGCTTGGCCTGTGGAAGACAATTGCAAAGTCTGCATTCAAAGGTTAAGAGATTCGAATGCTTTTAGGCCAAAGCTCTGAGCAGTAAAAGTGTTTTTCCACGTGCAGAATTAGGGAACCTACAATGTACTGCTCTCAGACTTTTCCATAGATGTGCCTGAAGTGCAACTCTCAGCCTGGATTTCATGAAGCTGTGATGAAATTCATGTGTGAACCTGGCTGCCAATCCTGTTCGGTGCTCGGGGTCTGCTCCACCCTCTAAAATTTAGCATTTTAAATTATTGCCAATTATGGCTTATATTCCCATACCAAAAGGCCCCTTTTTTTTTATGTTTTTATAGGGTTTTTTTTCCCGTATGTCTCAACAATGCTTTACAAGCTGACCTGGTCTCAGGTGGATATATCTAAGTGTTAACTACCAGAAATTATTTTGGAGAAATAAGCTATAAACTCAAGATAGGCACAGATTTACAGGGGGAAAAGAGAAATGGTAAACCTTGGAGACACTAATACAGACATATGTTCCCTAAATAAGTTTCTAAACTGAAACGCCATGTCTCCCTCTCTTCTCTCTCTGTTCTGTCAATTATGGAAAGAAGACAGCTCTTATTCCCATATTTGACATGAGCATCTTCAAGAATTGCAATATTTTGTTAATTTATTGGCAAATATTTAAATCCCATGAGCAGAGACATGAAGTTGGGCTCAAAAACCCAGAAGAGAATCCTGGAAAGGTTCCGGTCTTTAATGCAGTGAGCACCATGTCTTTGGGGTAGAATTCTGCCTGGGTTGCTGATTAGCAAAACTGTGAGTTATGATGCTTTGAACTGGGGTGCATTTTACCAACTTTCTTAGAAACCAGGGTATTCCTAAGCCAACCTGGCTTACCTGTTTCTGCCAATAACACTTCATGAGTGCTCAGACACGCTTCACTAGAGAGAAGGGAATCTCTTAATTCCCAGTGTTCAGCCAATGGACTTGGCTATTTTACAGGGCATTAACCATACTAAATGATTTATTTATTTCTGCTGTTTAAAAAAAAATAAAATTACCTGCCTGCTTTATTTCAACTTGACTTCAAACTCTCTTCACTCTTGCATGTGACTTTCTGGCAGCATTAATCTCACAGGCTGTATGTACTGTAATATACATATTTCTGATTGTTCGAGTCCTGGATGCAATTCCAATTTACTTCCTATACACCTGTATTGGTTTTCACTTCAGATCAAGCATGAACTATCAGCTTATCTTGTATTGAAATCCTACATTGGGTCAAATTGTTTACCAAAATCTCTATCTTTTGTTCCACTAAATAATTAAGTCTATATCTGTATATAGTTACTCTGTATCATAGAACATTAGATATTTATAACTATATTCAGTATTAAACTATCACTGACACTTAATTTAATGAAAGCCAAAGCTCATCCATATCTCCCTGCCTCTTCCACCTTTGGAGGCAGAACTGGTACAGGGAAGGATTGCTTTCACTGGTGAATTCCAGCATTTTTTTTGCTGGAATGTTTAGCAGTTAGCTTCAGGGAATGATGATCTCAGTAGTCCAGTCCTCTAAGTGGAACAATGTGAGGAATCTCAGAAATGCAAAGTTAGACAATTTATCCAAACCTTCCATTTCTGACTGAAATAACTTGTGCTAACTTTTACGCGAAGATGCCCCTTAGGCAAAATTCGCATTGAAACTTTTGACAATTCCCTGCCAATAAAAACATGATGCGAGCAGAAATTTCAAACACATAACAGGATCTTATTTTCCCTCTCATTTACCACTGTTAACTTAAGGGTAAGTTTTTTGAGAGTGCTCAAAGGAGAGGAGGAGATCACCTAAGTTATTTCATCCCCTAACACTTATGCTTTGTTATATTTTCAGGGATATTTAAGCAGGGAAAGAGACACAACATTGTTTTTTGGTGATATTATAGGCCCCATGGTCCAGCTTCACTGGCAGCAACAGGACTGAAGTGTCCATAGGACCCAAATTGATTTCCAAGCTATAGTCCTGTTGAGATTAGGACACCATTTCTCCTTAAGTCTGGAATTTACTGCCTTCTAGTGATTATCCCTCCCAACAAAATCAGGAGCACAAACCACACAACTGCTCCTCTTCAACGCAAGGTGATTTTCTTTAGCTGAAGCTCATCCTTCGCAGCTTTTCTTACACTCCTTGTGCACCTCACCCTCCTCAGTGTGTCAGAGGTGAGGTGATCGGCTCAGCTGCACACCAGCAGCAAACAGGACGAGGAAACAAGGAGAGAGAAGAGGTAGACTGTTGTTAAGAGGGACCACGATGTTATTGAAGGAATATCCTGCTTCTACACCTGTTTTTCTCTTATCGCCACTACACGCTTTGATATTTCTTACTTAGAAAGAAATAACTCCAAGCATATAACCTGTGGGTTGAAAACATACTAAATATTTTTTAAAAAAGAACAAATTTATCTCTGGAATAACTCAAAAATGCACTCAGTGTTGGGGGGGGGGCTGGCGAGGTGTTCATTAAGAATTTTGTCAGGTGCACATATTTTAGAATAGGTGTTCTACTGATGTAAACACTTAAGTCAATGAAATTTCATGTTCATGAAATAAAGCTATAATTAATGAAAGTTCAAATTCAAATGTGCAATTGCAAGAGATAGCTTAAAAAGAAAAAAAAAAGTGTGGCAAAATGCAAGCCACCCCTGACTGTATGATCAACAGGATTGCGTTAAGTCACTCAGTCATGCTAATTCATCCAGTTTTATTGCTAGCTCTTCATTAACACTCACACTCTGTGTAATTATGCAAATATCTCAGAAGGAAAAAAAAATGCTCTTTTCAAATCTGTTTTTTAGTTTGGGGGAAGTGTAATAACATATGTTTTTCAGATACTGAGAGATGGTTCCATCATTAACAACATGTCATTAGCTTAAACTGAGCAGCTTCCTCACAGCAGTACGGCCCAATCTTTTTTGTGTACCCGAATGTGACTTCGGCCCAATGCAGGAGCTCACTCTCCCAAAGTGCAGCTGAATCTAGTGAAATTCCTTTTATCCATGATTATTCTGTGATATCTCATGGCTTAGGAGATACTCGCCTCTGTTTGAGCCTTCATTTTGGTGAGCTGTAGTGGTTTTCTGCTTATAAATGTCTTTACATTTACGTGCCTTTACATATTTTTCAGCAGGCTTGTTAGGGATATGAATAATAACAAATAATAATAAATAATAAAAAGAGAAGCAGAAATGTCACCTTCTTTTGGAGAAAGAGGAAAGTTTGATGAGCCAGACTCCTCCTGCTCTGTGCACAGATGCGGCGCTGTGACATGTGCAAGAGTTTGAGAAAGCACTGGAGGGCTCTCAGCATGGCACACCAGGGATCAAGAGGTATTGCATGGTTTAAAGAGGAATATTGTGTCTCCACCCACCTGGTTTGAGGGATAGCCAAACCAGAGGCGTTTCAATTCCAGCTCTGAAAATCTTGAATCTGCAAAGATTTGCTGTCTCTGTAGTGATGCTCAGGTCAGGCAGCCAATTTGCAATGCAAGAGATGCAAGTGGGAGGGATAACAGCAAGCTTTTGTGGGCCCAGGCTGGATCCATCCAAATTCTGGAGCTCAGAGTCTGCTCAAAGGTCAGGGTCCATTTCATTAGCAAAGAGAAACAAAAGGAGACCTCAAGATCCTTTACTTCCAATTGTTTTTTTGCTAAACCATCACAGTAATTTGCCCTCTAGGAGCCCCCAGCCTCCTGCAACTCTCTGAGATCCCACATTAGATCACAAATCATAAGGGCCAGTGGACAAATCACGCACCTGTGGTTCCATTTCAACACACAGTCAGCCTTGGCATCCAAAGGTGTTCCTGGAGTTATGTTAAAGCATTGATCCTTAAAATAAAAATTCCATTCTGTTTGTCACTTGAGACTTGCTGTGTCCATTGCTCAGCACAACCAAAACTCAACCTCAGGAGCAGCCCGAGTAATTCTGATTAGTAAAAAGATGAAAAAAAAAATCAACATTACATTTAATCTCTTCTCTTTTCCTTTTCTCTACAAAAAAGCAAGAGAGCTGAACATAATTAACTGTCCTGCTCACTGAAGAGCTATAGGTTCAAGCTTGACTTAATTTTTACGGGTGGCTGGGTTGTGGGGGATTTTCTTTTTCAGCAATAAGGAAGAAAAGGGCTGAAGCCTTGGCCACAGTGAAAGGTGAAAAATAATTAAAAATAATTAAAAAAATATTTCTGCATGTTGTGAAGGTGTCAAGTGGAGGGAAACTTCCAGACAGGACGCCTGAATGATAGGTGTTAGCAGGCCATGTCAGTGAATCTAAGATGGGGCACTCCTTGGACAAAACCTGCCTGAACCTGAGGAATCTCCTCCCAGCTCTGCATCCAGCTCTGTATATATATATATATATATATACATCTGAAAGCCCAACTGCCAAATATGACAAATGTGACAAAAATGTGAAGTTATTTACCTCCTGAGCTTGACCAATAACATTATTTAGTGGATGCATTTTTCACCTTATAAGTCACTAAGGTGAAGAAGAACTGGTTCTACTTTGGTTATGCTATTTCAGCTCCCTAGGACACCCTCATGCATGAAATACTGACTCCTCCTCTCCCGCAGAAGGGCTGGTGCATAGCAGTAAATCCCTAAATAAATGAACCCAGTATAATAAAGACAAGATTAACATGAAATTCCATGTCTCTGGGCACGTGCACACATATACTTCACTGCTCCATGATCTCACGCCTCACAAAAAACAAACTGTTTAATTCTGATTTTTAAAGAGCAAAATCATTTGCTATATTGAAACAGCCCATTCATCACATAAAGCAGTTGATTCTGTCACCTCAAGTACTTGTTAAATCACTTCCAGCTGCTACAATCAAGGGCTAGGTACTTCCAAGGTCTGACACTTTCTGAGCTCTATTACACCTTTAAGTATGATTCTTCAATCCAATTCTAGCCTTCATAATAATCAAGTGCCCACTCCACTTAACTTCAAGGCAACTAGGGAACCTGGAATTCTCCATATATGCCTGGGTCTGATTTTCAATCAGATCTCTTCAACCCAAGGCTGAAAGCTCCTGAATACCAGCTAAGTACTAAAATGGCATCATTTGCAACTTGCAGCGGTGTCATCAGCAGCACTTCCATTGTTAAGCTCCTGTTTTTCCCAGGTCCAAAGCAGTGTGTTTAGACAGGCTGAAATTAAATACACGAGGCAGAAAGTAGCTGCAAGCACGCACAGTGTTTGCCAGGTAAAAGAGCTCTGACTATTCACACAGTTTTGTTATGTGGGTGTTAAATAGGCTGCTAAATTATGCTTTGTGTGCTACAAATGGGGGTGCCACACAGACAAAACATTGGGATGCAGAGCTGGTGAGAAAGTGTGACTCTGGCTGGTTGTAGGTTGTAAGATCAACCTCAAAGTTAAATCACGAATCTGAGTCATTCCAAAGGAAGCATCATTACCCGTAGGGTTTTCCCCCCCACTTCTCATTCCTTCTTTTTAGGAAGGTCATATATTGTTGTTTGTTTTTTTTTTCCTTTTCTTTCTCTCGAAGCATCAGCTCCTGTCCACCTCATGGGAGAGGCATTCAGAGGCTTTGTAGCACAGCAGTTCCCAAGACCCTGAAACTGTTGTTACTTCCAGATTACCTGAATATTCCTGCATCCCTGATCAGCATCACTTGTGCTTGCCTGCTTGTGCAAACCTGCAATCAATTCAACAACCCTCACTGTGACTTTTTTTTGGTTTTTTTTGGTTTTTTTTTTTTTTTTCCCCAAAGGAAAACAGGAGATTCCTGTTATAATACCTTGTGGGAAACAGCAAGTAAAAAGGGACAGCCACAGTTTTCCACAGACACAGGTTAAGGAATCCCACTTCCCACAGAACTTCAGTTTTCTCTTCTTCTGACACAAAAAAATGGAAAAAAACCTCCACACCAGAGTACACATGACATTTAGCCTTGCTTTCTCTAGTGCCAGTTAGCAAACTGCTGATATATTTATAACTTTCATAAGGGAAAAAAAAAATTCCCTAAATCCTAAAATACGCCTCACAAATGCAGCAGCACAAGGCAGACCTTGCATAGCTCCATTTCCTATGGTTTGGTGGGCTGTGTTTGGGTTCTCTCCTCCAGTAAGGCACAAAAGTGGTATTTTCCTGTGGTTAATTCATTCCTCCAGCACTTTCAGGTATTAATTCACCAGGCACTTACAAACCTTAAGTCCCCACAGTGGTCTTTCCATGGAAGACACACTTGTGGGATTCTCTACTTTCTTGAAACTTGTAGGGCAAAAAGTGCTCATAAAACTGCTCCTTTGCAACGTGGTTAAAATTAGACAATGTATTCAATTGTTAGCAGGCTCAGACAGACAAATGGGAATTCAAAAGCTCAAGTTTTTCAGGTCAGCTTTAACAGGGTCAAGATTCACCAACTTGTAGAAGCTTTTGTATACAGCACAAAAGGTTTTTTTGTTTAGCCTGCTTAGAACACCTCAGAAAATTTTCTGTGGTTTTCCTTGAAAGCATTTTTTTTAAACCCTACTTTTCAAAATATCTATTTATTTCCTTGTGGCAAAATCTTCCAATTTTTCAACTGCAATTACCTTAGGAGTTTAGTGGCCTAAATACTCTTGGATAAACTTAATTAAACATCAGAAATGATTCCATGGAACCTTCTTAAGAAAGAAGACCTTTTCCTTTATTTAAGAAGAAGCATTCCCATACTGTTAATGAGTGAATACATTCCACGTGCAAAGCTGAATAAACAAAGTGCACACCAGCTAAAATACAAGGTGCTGAAGAACACCACCAATATTTTTTGAACTAAAACCTTTCTGTGTAATGTGAAAAAAGCACCCAAAATACTCTTAAAAGGGAGGCACTTATAATGAGTTGGGTATTTTTTATTTATTTTTTTTCCCCAGACAGTTCTCAATTAGCACTCAGGCCAACCCCGCTGCTGCTGGAAGAGGCAGTGCTGCTGACTTGGGGAGGGGCAGGAGTACCCCGGGTGTCGCTTGAACCCTTTCAGACTGGAGTCAGAAATTCCAGATGCAGCACTCCTCGCTGCTAATGGGCACTCCAAAGCTGCTCAGCGACAGCCAAGAGAAAGAGAAGCAGGGATATGGACACCGTGAGGCGCAGATGAGAGGAGCTGAGGTTTGACACAGGATGCATTGACTGCTGCCCTGAGAGAAAGGGGAAAAACAAAGCAATGTAGCTTTTTCTAGTCTACTGAATGAATAAATAGAAGGTGACAGGAAGTCTTTTGGATGCTTATGAATGTCAAATACTTTTAAGTGGCTGCCTTTCCTTGTCACTTAACATTAAAGAGCCATCTGAAAATACACTTATGCTCAGTCATTTGGTTAGGGACATAAGGCTTAGCTGACTTATAACTTCAATATCGATTAGGTAAAAATGGTAAGGTTGGCTTTTCTTTTAAAAGAGCCCCCCCCTTGAGAGTTTGTGCATTATCTTTGTGTAGTTTTCCCACAGTGTGTATTACTCAAACAAATTAAGAAAAAAAATTGTAAATTAGTCCCACAAGAAATCCTTTCAAACTCAAGATCTTGTTTGCCTTTATTAATATTATTTTTCCTTCCTCAAAAGAAGTGCCTGTACTGTGTATATTCAAAAATACATTTCTCCATGAAGTTTTGCAAACCAAGCATTATAGCATTTTGCTGGTGCATGAGAACAAAACAACAAGGAAAGAAAGAACTAATCCTTCCTAACTAAAGGTGTTCTTTGGCTTTCTAAGCGTGAGTAGTAACTGACTAGTAAAAGAAAATTGTTATTTTTTCCCATTCTCCTACCAGAAATTTCCATCCTTTCATTAGTGCTAAAATGTAAATTAACTCTTTGATGGCTATTAACAGAGTGAGGGAGCAGGACCAGGTATTCCCAATGGAAATAGGAGTGAGCAAAGGCCAGAAAGTCTGAAATTGTATCCAACAGCTGGACCAGGCCTCTGAAAGTTGGTTGGGTGGCTCAAATTCTAGCTCAATAGGTGGTGAAACTCAGGGGGAAACCAAACATCACCGTTTGCACCTCTAAGGAGTTAAAAGTTTTCCTCCTTGTAACAGCGAACTGTGCTATTGCTAATCAGGGAAAGGAATTATTTTCAGCTCCTTTCCCTGTGCCAAGAAGGCATAAATCAGGTGTGCCATTCAAATCTCTCTGTGACGGATTTTTTTATTTATTTTTCCCCCTTACAAATTGCTCATCTGCACCACCAGATTATTTTCCTTTTTCCACTCAGGCTCATCTCTGCACTGTATCAATAGTTTTATCTTAAAATTAGATCCCAGTGAAGAGTTAGGTTTTCAGGCAGCTGAAGTCATTTTGAAGTCACTTCAAAAAGATCAAACACCAAGCAGAAAACAACCAACGAGACAACAATGAAAAAATAACCATCCAGCCCAAAACACCATCACTCCTGGAAAACTCAAAATACTGAGAGTTTCAGAGTAAGGAAAGAGGTTCAAAAGGTCTTTAAGGGAATAGAGACAAGGCACAAGTCCTGCTGTGGTCCTGCACAGACATATTATTTCAGAACACTCTAGTATTACAAAAGATCCATGCATGGCATGATGGCAGAATGAACTCCTCACAGCCACGCTACTCTCCTCCCTTTTCAATCAGTTCCATTAAAACACAGAAGCAAAAACTCATTTGTTTCAAGTTCCTGTGATTCAGAGCTCGACTGGTTTGTATTTTTAGGATGTTTAACCCTGTGCCGCAGTTTCAGTTCAGTTACAGACAGAGAGAGGATGAGTAAGGAGCTCGCCACGGATGTGGCAGCTCTGGCTGTTTGCCATGTGCACCAGAGAATTGAATGTGGGGGCAAATAGGGATGGCAAAGAGTGTCCAGTGCTGCCAGCAAGTCATGGTTTTGATGAATAGTGAGATAGCAAAACCAAAATTAAAGACTGGTTGTAAAGATTTGTGGAAGAATTTCATGAGAGTAACATATAAATAAAATAAAATAAATTAAATTCAGCACACATGGGGAAAATAAGCCCTCCCCTCAGCTTACAGTATGATTATATACTAGTTATTATCATTAAGGAACAGGATCTTGGAGATATTTTAGCTAGTTCTGTAAATATGCCACATCAGAGTTTATTAGTGATCAAACAAGCAGACAATGTTAAGAATGAGTAGGAGAGGAACAGTGAGCAAACCAGAAAACATTGCCATAATGTTTAATGACAATAAAATATTGTCATGATATTTAATGACAATATTTAATGATATTTAATACTAAGAGAAGAAATATTAATAAAAGGCTAGGAGAATGCTATGAAGGGTGACTGTTCTTGAAGGAGGAATAATCCAATATTAAGAAAATAAAAACATGGGTTTGATTATCACTAGGCAATGGACATTGCGCATTCATTCCAATAATTCTTTTCTGTGCTCAATATACACTTTTGGCTCTCTAAGTTCAATGCTATGAACTATAAAACCTGTTGAAGAGAACTAACCCCACCAAGAGGCAATGGCTTCAGCAATACCCTGGGTAGAACAGGAGGGGGGCAGACCCACCTGTGCCACTACAGGGATGCAGGACCACGCACAGGCAACCCCTCTGGGACACTGCTTTCTGCCTTAGACCCTGTTCCATAAAATCCAGCTAATTACACAGCTCTCTCCTCTGTTTTCACAGAGCCCTTTGAACTGTACTTCTGGAAAGCCACTGATGAGCAAGGTATTAGAGATCAAAACCCCACTAGAACTGCTAACACAGATACAGCATCCACGGAAGATTTGATTGGGACCTCAACTTCAACTTTTGCTCCTTCCTATTCTTTGCGCTGGCTGAGGGTATAAATATCCCCTCAACAAGGTTCAGATGCAAACCTGAAGGTGAACTTCCTGGACTGTGTCCTGATTTTTTGGCTTTAAAGTGCGCCTCAGTGGCAGCCACTCGCATATGGCACACTCTCACTGAAGTGCTCATTTTCTTCGTGTACTACCAAGCACTTCAAAGCACACTCCTCTGTTTCTGTACTGCTCGTTGGCTTCAGCAGTGAACAGCAACCGGGTTGGGAGTATTATACCTGACTTCTAATTCCATACAACATCAAAGGGACATATGTATATTTTAAAGAATTACAGCTAGAGCTGTGCAAAACTTGCCTTACAAGCCCCAAACCTTAGTAGCATGTTTGTATCTTCACCTTTCTTTATATTAATCTTTTCATGCTCGATGTTAGGATCACAGAAAATCTGTTGATAGAACAACTCCAATTATCCCAAATAAAACCGAGATACTTTAAAGGTTCAGATAATAAATGATGTCCTTGGTGTTCACAGGCACAGGGGAGACTAACTTCTTTCAGCTAGGAAGGAATGCCAAATAATTGCACAAATAACACATGCTTGAAGTTTGTCATATGCTTGGTCTCCTTCCTTTTCACTCTGTCTGATCTGTATTCCCCCAAGTTTTCTAATTCTCTCCAAATCATTTGCATGACTACTCTGCCTCCCTGAAATAATGACACAAAAGGACTCCCCACCCTGGAAAAAAAAAAAAAAAAACAACATCATGCAAACCACTTGTGAAGTTTTTAAACGGGCACTTGACATTTTTTGAGTTTAGGGATGCAAGTGGATGTTTACGCTGAAGTTGTTTACCCAAAGGCACTTTAGGTGCCCCCATTACTGGGTCACCACGTAGTAGCTGCAGCTCTCTCAATCCTTCATGTACTCGCGTTCCCAATACCCCCACGGGAAGACAAGAAGTGCCATTATCTCTGGTTTATAATTAGGACAGGGAAGACAAGAGAAGCAAAACGCGTGGTTTCCAGAAGTACATCAGATCCTAAGTCACTTAACCCTTATCAGGAGCAATATTTTGCTGTGCTCCAGGAGGAGCACGGCTCAGCCAGCAGCCTTTTCTGCGCTGCTCCCTGGAACACTGCACGGGGCTCCTCTGGGAGCAGCCTACATGCTGCTCTTGGAGGAGGAATCATTAGACATGTTTACTTGTCACTGCACCTAAACCAGAGAGACCTTTCTGAGAGCAGCAGGCTGCTCTCAGGCCTCGATTTGAGATGTTTGCACAGTGTCACAGCTTTCCTGGTAGCTCATGATCCCTGCACCTCTCCGGCTTTCTGCTTCAGATAAGCCTGTTAAGTGGTGCTCTTAGCTTGTAAATGTCATTTAGGCTCCTGCAGCAGGAGAAAATTTGCTCCTGAAAATTTTATCTTGGCACAAGTTTATTTGCAATGGAGGGTACCTGCATCTCCTGTAACCCAAAACCCTGTCCTAGCCAAAAAAGAAAACCCTGTCCATCCTCACACAGACCATGCTCACACCTAAGTGTGCAACGTGCAGCTCTGCACAGGTATTTAATGTCACTGGGTACTTCTGCCCCTGCTTACAGCTGAGAAATTCAGAAGGAAGTTAGAGACAAACAGAAATGGCTTGTTCGGTGCGTTTTAAAGTCCTGACCATTATTAAACACCAAAATTAAAATGATAAGCTCTCTATGCGTTCTAGAATCATAGAATGCTTTGGGTTGGAAGGGATCTTAAAGATCATCTCACTCCAAGCCCCTGCCATGGGCAGGGACATCTTTCACTACACCAGGTTGCTCAGAACTCCATCCAACCTGGCCTTGGACACCTCCAGGGAAGCAACCACAGCTTCTCTGGGCCCCCTGTACCTCACCAGCCTCCCTCCAGCTACTTATTTACACCCGTGAAATCCATGAAGTCAATTAAACCAGTGAGACTTGGAGCAATTTTTTTTTTTCCTTTGCAATAAACAGGAAGACACTATGATTAAAAAAAAACAATAACAAAAAATACCCCAAACAACTCTAGAAAAGCAGTATCACATGAAACATTTCCCTCCTGCTGGTATTTTATAGATGACAAGGCATGAAATGATTGATTGATCATACAGTGTAATGACGGATAAGGACAATTGGCTGAAAGGTCAAAACTATTAAGTAAATAGTAGAAAAAAAAAAAAAAAAAGACAAGACAGTATATTTCTCTCTGAGGCATAGTAAGTTTAAATGGCAGGAAACCTTCATGTCATAGCCACGCTGCTTCCATTTAAGCTTAAAGAGTATTGAGCTGAAATATCAGCAATTAGTTAAGCATTTTTTCACGTTCTTTGACAAGGGAAAGTTGAGCAGGGTTGAGATTCTTTGGATTACCTCGAATGCATATTTACATGGACAGATAGTGGTAAGACAAGGAGGAACATTGTTAAACTAAAAGAGGAGAGATGTAGATTGGATGCCTCAATTAAATTCTTTACTGAGGGTGGTGAGGCCCTGGCACAGGGTGCCCAGAGAATCTGTGGATACCCCATCCTTGGAAGTGCCCAAAGTCAGGTTGGATGGAGCTCTGAGCAGCCTGGTCTGGTGGAAGGTGTCCCTGCTCATGGCAGGAGGTTGGAATGGGATGACCTTTAGGATCTCTTTCCACCCAAGCCTCTCTATGATAACATTCATGATCATTGTATGATAGCCATATTAATTTCTCTCCCGCACACGTCCATCTATATAGACAAGAACAAATATAAAAATAAAAATTGATGAATGTAAACAGAACATATTCATATTTCAGGGCTTGTGGACCTCCCTGGATTTTAATATAGCTTTTCCACAGCTGGATTTAACTCGGCACAGAGAAGAGTCCTGAGGAGGCACTGGCTACCCTCAAAGACTGTGACCCAATTCTCCTGGGTGGGATGCTACGGATGCAGAGGTTCAGTAGGAATTCTCAGTACCCTCTAACACAGCAAGGTTCTGAAAACAGTTTCTCACCCTACCAACTATCAAACTGATTTATTTCAATTTTCTAAAAGCAAAAGCATTTTTCATTTTGTTTATACACAGTATTTTTATTAGGTTTTTTTTCTTTTCTTTCTTCTCTTCCTAAGCAAACCTCTGCAAACATCTCTCTCTTACAGCCACAAATCACTGAATCTACTTAGCATTTCTTGAAGAGGTGCAATTTTAAATTTTTTTCATATGTGACTTTTTTTGAGCTAGTTCATTTGTCAACATTAGAGTAATTAGCTCAAGTTTCATCAACTAGCTGCTGCAATCTGTTCAGAAAGCAACTTGGAATGTTAAAAATCCTAATAAGCTTCTCCAGCTTCACAGTTAAAGCCTGGGGGATTTGATTTCAGTTGTGTCTAAAATCAGAGGAAGCCTTTTAGTAGATAAATCAATAGCACTAAAAAACACAAACAAAAAAATAGACTAATTAAGAATGATGCTATTAGGCAGAATTATTTTTTATATGTTAGTTTGCAGCACACTTTAAAAAATTAAATAGCATTCTACGCAGAAAAAACTGAATTAAAGCACATCGAGAGATACAAACCCACAAAAGCTTCCATCCCTCAGCCACCTCACATTTCTGAGTAACCCAACTGAAATAAAAATATTTAAGCCACAAGTAACAGGTTATCCAGTATCGACTCCTAGTTAAATAGATATACAATAATAAATGGTTTCTGTACTGCTCTTGGTTCTTGTTTTTCTTGTGGTTGTTTGCATCCCAACATGTGCGCATTTGTATGTTTTAAGCAGACAGAACCAGTCAAGGCAGAAACAAGGAAAAACATGTTTTTCAAAGCATAAAAAGCATTTATTGATAGGGGTTTGTCTCCACCAAAAGGCAGCACAAAAAATGGAGCCTCTGGAAAACATCTTTAACAGCTGCCTGATAAAAACCATTATTTTTTAAAACACCAAAGCAGCCTCTCTCCCTCGGAAGCCTTTTTCTTGCACAATTCAGGAGAGAAGAGGCTTGAAAAACTTTCAAGTAGAGAAGTCACTCAGAGAAACCACATTAACAGCACTGGATTATACAGCATGAATGATGTGGGGGTGTAAATTAGGACCCACAAAATTATGACTTGTGTGGAGGGTGACTTCCCTGAGGCAGCTGTGGGGCAGAACTGATATGGGAAGAAGAGAGATACCCACTTGGTCACCTTCATTCAGAAAAGTCCTACAAACTACGTGGGAAAATTCCTGGCTGGTACTGTGCAAGAAAACTGGGAATATGTACACCCACTGTGGCTCAGATTTCCTTCTCTCCGTGATACACTGTCCACTGCACGCTCTGATGGATAGCATGTGCTGTTTTCACAGTGATAGGAGCAGCAGATGAAGAGCAGAGAACTTTTCCTGAAAGGGTGAAGAAATTGGAAACATCTAAGGAGAAAGGCAGCAACAGATGCCATGGATGTAAAATAAGAGTATTGTTCTTCAGCAACAAAAAGAAGAAAGAAAAAAAACAAAAACAGCCTGATAATGGCATCCTCCTTATTTGATCACTCTGTAGAAATATATTCTTCCTAAAAAGTGCCTTCTCTGAGAGACCAAATTAGGCCGTAATACATTTACTAATTGGCAGTAATGTACTAGAAATTATAACTCGCAGGGTTTTAGCTCGTACCGATTATTTCTCCAGCAAACAAAATTAAGCATGCTTTTACAATCTGTTCCCCGACAATTTCCCTGGCTCTCCTTCTGTTTTGCCTCACACCAACAAAACCAGGGGGCCGTGTTTCGCTCTTTAGGCAACACACCTGCACGCCCGTCCTAGGAGCACTGCTGGGCTCCCGAGCTGGGCAAGCAGGGAGGAGATGCTCATTGCTGCAGGGCTGGGTGAATCCAGGCATAAATTCTGCGGCACGTCTTGCCCCATGCCGTGTTTGGGTGGAGTGCAGGCCCCATAAATCCATCCCTCGGTGGATTTTATCCCGTAAAGCCGAACGCGCGGCGCCGGGCTGCCAGGGCCATGCTGTTCTGCAGGCTGCACGCTGGCAGCACCCCACAGGCATCCAGACTGCTCTGGAGCAGCTCTAAGGTCGCTCTGGGTTAGACTGGGAGCTTGGGGAACTGCCAGGGGCTCTGAAACGCAGGAGAAACACAAGCTCTGCGCCTCGCTGTGGCTGTAGGTGAGGAGCTCTGTGTTCCCAGCATCGTTCCCTTACAGCTGTGCACGAGAGATGAGGTTTTATCACTCCTTTGGCTGCTGTCACAGCCACCAGCAGGCCCCACAGAGGGACGGGGACAGGGCTGATGTCCTGGTGCTAAAGCAGCAGGAGGGATTGCGGCGTCGTCCCTTGAGGGAATTCTCAGATGCCTGGCCTGTAGGTACCATTCCTATTTCACATTCAGTAATTGAAGATGGGGGAGGGAATTTTACTTCTCAGATCATGACAGTAGGTGCTGTAGAAAGGTTGTTTTGATGGCTTTCACTGTTTTGTTATTATTAGGCTTCGTATTTTTTAGCATGATACAGAGCCTACAGTTATCCATTGAAATATTGATAATGACCTTGATCTTTCCTGACTCAGTAACAAAATGGTGGCCTTTACCACAATTTTTATTTATTTTTTTTTTAATATGTTTTTGGCTGTTTTTCTGGCTTGTGCTTGCTTCTTGCTAATTCCTTTGGAAAGCATAAACAATCATCTATGTGTCTCTGCCCTCTCTCCTTTCCATGTATTTTATGGTGAGTTTAACATCGTCTTCCCCCTTTTGTAGAAATCAAGAGAGCTTTGACCACCAGTCCCAGGACTGACACTTGTTATCCAGTCTGCTTTGACACCAAGAAAAAGAATGGGAGCAAGCACAGACAAGTGAGAAGAAGCAACTCTTGATTTTGTTCTTTGCTTTTGCGGATCTACCTGAATAAGTGTCTGTAACTTGTGAAACATACATCCCTTATTGCACAGAGAGTATCAATAAATGAATGGCAGCTGTCTAAACTATATTTGTTGCCTGAGTTTGTTTGGCATGCATTTTTCAATTTATTGCTGTGTTTTAATAAAAATTGTGGTTTGTATATCTCTACCTGTGCTGCTCTGCCTATCTGGGTTTCCTTGCAGTTACACAAATAACCTCTTTTTCCTCCTCATTGGCAAGCACAAATGTCATTACAACCACTTCAGCGCAGAGCTCTGCAAGGCTGAGTGCATTGAATACTCTCAAAGCTCAGTTTGGAATTTCCCTTTTTTTATTTCAGCCCTTCCTTGTTGAACCCTGCCTATTATGGAGTAGCTCGAGAAAACTTTTATAGGATCCATAGTAATCAGCAGTTTAAAGATGGCCACAATCTGAGAAAAGAGCAATATCTAACAAAGAAAAGTAGCTAAATATTAAGGTTGGTGCTCAACAGCGTGATCCAGCCTCAGGATGTGGGGAGCAGGCAATGCTCAGTCAGTCCCATCTCAGGTCCAGGTTTTGATCAGACTTCAAGATTGCTCCCTGGCCTGTTCCCTGTGTTAGCAAAAGTCTGCCTTAGATGGGCATTTAGAGTGAAAGTCTATTGTGACACAAAAACACTCTGGTACATCATCTTGGTGGTGGTGCAGGACAAGCTGAAATGCCAAATGGGGCAGGGAAGGAAGGCCTGTAGGGTCAGCAGCCCTCGATTACAGGGACACTGTGCAGACAGCAGCAGTCCTAGGAAAAATTGCTCTGATTTTTGCTTTTTCCAACAGCCAAACCAACTCCCTTGCAAAGAGGGCAGAGGCTGACGGGGGCTTAAAATCGTTGCTCAGTTTCGCAGGTTGGAGGATCTTAGGAACAGCAAAAAAGGAAAGTTGAATGGCAGTCTTAATATTCCTTTTTATATGATGCATTGTGACAATAAACATCTATTTGTAGTCTTTTAAAGTGATACAGCATGATATATTTCAAACAAGATTAAGTTGTTGACTAAACAAATCTTCCAACAGTTAAAACGCTTTTAAGATACCATAAAGTGTTGGGGAGTTTTTTCCCATGTAAGCACAAGATGCTTGCTTTTTGAATACCTCATGATCTATCAGAAGATAGCCAAGAAGATTGGATATCCATCTGCTGTTAATTTTTAATTTCCACTGTAATAAGCTCATTATTCTAATAATAAAACTACTGTGCAATAATTTAGCAGCAATCACAAAGACCAATGGATTTCCAGCTGTTAGTGTAGGCAGAGGCTAAATCTAATATGCAAGTAAACAGCACAACATTTCTGAGCTGCTGTTTGATTAAAAAAAAAATAAAAATAAAATCAGAAACCCTTAATAGACTTCTTCAAATTTGATTTTGCCAGCTAAGGTTACCCTTGATACACAAATGGATCTGACTGGGGTGAAAAGAACTAATTCAACACAGAAGAATGTGGTGGGTTATCTAGACATATCTAGTGATTTTCTAGTTGAAGTGACTTGTAAAACAGAGAGCAGCTGGCTTTCACATGGTTTTGGCTTTTTTGTTTGTTATTTTTTTTTCCTTGCCAGCCTGGAAACAATAACAAACAGAGTATTTTACTTGAAGTACTGTTTGGCATCCTCACCCCAAGAGCAGAACTTTCCAAATTCCCAGAATGTTGCCCCTTATTTATATTACTGAACTGCATGCTATCTGTGGGCCTCCCAGATTCTAAGCGCTGCCAGGGTCTGCCTTGCTCCCAGTGTAAATCAGAGCAGCCTCAGAGAGCAGTTGCTTTCCAGGCTGCTGTAAGAGGGGGAAGAAATCAATTCTTCGCTGTGCCATTGGCTCTGTGCCAGTGGAGGATACCCCACAGATATTTTCAATCAAAAACTTGCATCCTCGTGGCAGCACAAAATGCCTAGTGTAAAAAAAAAAAATAACAAACAAATTGGGCCCTCTAGTTCCTCCCCTTTAGAGATACAGATATGAATCCAAGCCTGTTTATCAGCTCCAAATATACCGAAACTTTGAAGGGAGTTTGGATCTATAGCTGTATTTTATAACGTGAGCCCATTCCTACTCCTGACATATCTCGCTGTGCCTGTGATTAGGAAAGGTTACAACTGTGAATCATGGCTTGAGGAAATGTGTAGTACACCTGTGTACAAGAGTAAACTGAATTCAGTTTGCTATTTATCTACTGTATTTATCTCAGTTAAGTAAACTTCGAGTTTGTCAAGATTTCCTGCTGGAAATTCTCATGATAATACAAGTATAATTGCCTTTTTATTGCCACAGACATCTGCTACAGTTTTCAAACAAAGAAAATACTGCGGTTTTTGTTTTTTTTTTTTTCTCTTCCCCTCCCCAGGCTTTCTCTATAACATCCTCTCTCATTTTGTGTGTGATAGATTACAAAGCCAACTGAGGGGCAGTAGAAACCAACCTGCCAACCCTTTCTCCTCCAGACCCTCTTGCCCTCCACCATGAAGACAAGAAATAAAAAGTTGTACAATACAGACTGTAGTCCACTAAATGTCAAGTCTGCACACTGGGATGCAGAAGGTATCCAACAGTTCCCTCCCATTCTCCTAATTTTCCTTCTAAGGATTTTAAATACTTTTAAAATGCCTGTGCCAAAGGCAATGATGCCCAAAAGAATTTATGTTAAGCCCCGGCTTAAGAATAAAGGTGTCCTCCCTGCTATTTGGGCAGATCAATGTGAAAGTTCATGGATACTTCAGGCAAGTTTTCTCCCCCCCATCACTGGTTCCACAAGAGAACTTATGCTCTCCTCCTCACTGAGGGAGAGCAGGGAGATCACATCTTTGCACTTATTGGTTTTGATCCATTTTGGTATGAGAACTAAGGAAATTGAAAGAAATAAAGCAATTGAAATGAATCTGGTGCGGCACCAAGGAAGGTCTGTCCCTCAGCTAAAAGGCACTCCAGAAATTCTTGGGAAGGCTTTCAAACTACTGGATCACAAAAAATGTCTAGAAATCTTTGTAAAACATCACATAGAATTTTGCTCCAAGCATTTCGCTGTGTAGTTAGAAATATGCTATGGAAAAGTATAATTCTACCTCTCCCCCAGCCCCAGCATCTTCCACTTCAAATTCATAAGAAACTTCCCTGACAATGAGATCCAGCTGGAGTCTGACATGTGGAAAGGCAAAGATCTGATCCTGTAGTCAGGCAGAGAAAATTCAGACCCATAAGTAAAAAACCGCAATAACTTGTATTTTCCATTTTTATGTCTTAATGTTCATTCTGTTCTTCAAGTGGTGCAGTGTTAGTGATTAAAGGAACTTTTTATAGGTTTGTCAATTTATTTCCCTTAACATGCAACATATTTAAAATGAGATTGTCAGAAAGACAGCAGAAGAACCAACTCTTCAGAGGCACCCAACTCTCAAATCCCGCAAACTCATCACTGTGTTCCCAAGGCAAAGCTCTGGACACAGACAAATTGGCACAGGAGATGATCACCTTTTGTTATGATAGAGATCATGGAGAAAGTCTGTTTAGGTGAATTATATCACTGTTAAGTTCATATGATATGTATTAATTAGGTTAAAACATATAAAAAGAATAAACCTCAGCACTTTATTTTCATAAGTAAAGATTTCCCCCAAACTTTTCATTAAAAAGAATGTTTAAATAAAGACGTTGGAATATCTAGGGGCTCAAAATGGTGTAATGTTCAGAGGAATAACCATTAAAAATCTGGAAGCACACCACTTCTATCAACACTGCACAGAGGAAGAAAACCTAAGTGAAGTTTTCATATATTCTGGATTTAAATCAAATATATTCCCAATGATAAGAATCATTCTTATAGTCAGCTACCAGGGACAGCAAGATAAGTTCGACAGCTACAATATAAAAGTATAACCATTCTCTTTGCTTTGTTAATAGCTCTGGCAATTTGAACCAACTCAGTAAAAAGCAAAAAAAGGTATTTGGCTGTCCGAAAGTCATCACGCAGCACTCTAGTGTAATGCTTACTTTGAATAAAGGGCTGACACTGTGTTATAACATGACACACCAGTCACAGTTTTTCAAAGGACAGGAGTGGTTTTTAAATCAGGAATGAATGTTTGTTTTAGCCACTTTTCAAGACATTCTTACTGCTGTCCTTGTGAGTGGCATGACTGTTCCAAAGTCACTGCAACCTCATTAGAGAGGTGACCTTTGGGCAATTTCATCAAATTAAGAACTGAAATCCAGGGGCTGGCCAAGGGTCTCTGATACAGGTGCAAAATTTTTCACTCAGATAAAAAATTAAAGAGGCTTTAAAAAAATAATGAAACACAACAGCTATGAGTGGACCCTGCTATGCCTTTCCACTTGGATTTTTTTCATTTAATTGATGAAGAGAACACATATCCCCACAGCCATGAATGCTTCAGAAACTGGGACCTTAATTTTTTCAGAGCCTATGGGGATATAGTGCTAGGAAGGAAACAAAATCCGTGCTATTGTATGCTATTCTGTACTGCCATGGGTCTGTTCCCTTTACTGTGAAGAATTATTTCTACCCTTCAGATTTAGGAAATTCTTCATAAAAAGCTGCAAAACTAAAACAAACAAACCCAACCAACCAACAAAAACTAAAAAAAAAAAAAATTAAAAAAAATACACTCCTCAAGTTTTCCTTTTCTTTGAGATTAGAAGAAATAATCTGTGTGCACATTTCCCTGTGCAGTTTCCCAGGGGAGAAAAAAAAAAAGAGGTGGTGGTACACTGAAAAATAAGCCTGGACACTAAAATCAGTACAACTTTGGCTTTATATGCCAGGGAAATAAAATGTACAAATTGCAGGGCTTCATAAGACATAGCCTCACTTCTGGACTGACACACACCAAGCCCTACCTGCTTATTTCCCACTCACTCAACTCTACCAATGCAAGACTCTAGAGCTACAATCTAAACCATTTCCATGGAAAAACAAACCAAAAACCCCCAAACCACGTCCCTTGAATGTTGCTTTTACTTTAATAGCAAATGTATCAGAGTGCCTTCCTCTATATTCAGAGCGAAAATCAAAACCATGACAGTCTCCTCACCCTTTCCCCACAAAACATAAAAAATAATAAAATCTCACAGTAAGGGAATTAAAAATTACGGATTTGAACACGTCTGGCTGCTTAGCTATCCGGTTTGACAGTAATCATCTTCATAAATTCATTATAAACAACCCTAAAAATCATTTTTTCCCCTCGGCTGTCCCTCTACTTCCCCAGTAGCAAAATTCAATGTTCATTTCTTTCTAAGGACTCAAGCTCTTTTTAGTAATATTAATATTAGAGGACTGTACTGAAGGTGGTTGCATAATTTCTAGCACTAGTGAAGTCCTGAACTAGGACCAGAATCACTAATATCACTGAAATTCTCCTATTCCTAATAATAATAAATCGAAAATGACTGCTTGGCTTATCTCTGTAAGTAATGGGATCACATTAAGACAAGTGCACTGAAGATAAATATTGGATATAAACTCCTGACAGGAAGACATCTTAGAATGAGAGATGGGACGAAGTCCTTTCAATGAGTTATATTGATTTAGAACAAGGGGAAAAAGAGCAGAAGTTGTAGCACCAAAGAAAGCACTGGACTGGCCAAAAGCACAAAGGGAATGCTGGAGAGGGAGGGAACACCATAACCTAGGTAATTTGCACTTGAAGCCTGCAGCAATTGAAAATAAGTATTGGCCTAAAATCTTGTGTGATCCTAACTCGAACAGTGTTATTGAAATTAGCAGCTGGAAAAAAAAAATCAGGAAAAAAATCCAACATTTGGGCAAATGTCTGTTAACACTTGATCCAGACTACCTTAATGGTTGAATTTAGACCATCCTGAGCAGGATCTGCCTCTGACATGAACTTTAAACGTTCTTGTAGGGTGCATCTATGGTTCCTGGTACAGAAGTGCTCTGAATTGAAGGAAAAAGGGCATAGAGTGGTTTATTTGTTTCTACACAGGGCCCAACAGCTGCAAGAGAAAGTCCCTTGCTGGTGTGAGGGTGGAGGTTGGACTTTTTTTAACTTCCACCTTAGAGGTGGAGGGTGGAGCAGTCAGCAGTGTGATGAGCAGGTCAGGACTCCTCTGCACGCTGGCATAACCCCACGAGGTAAGGAATGCCAAAAATGGCATTACTGACCAGCTGGCAGCCGCCAGCCCCCCTGTAGCAGGCAAAGGGAGTCAAAAAAAGGAAACAAGTCTTCTGGCAGGAGCTTAACCCCATGCTCCAAATTACCTCAGAAATCCCCTCCATCTTTTGCGGCAGTGACCTCGATCAGAACCTGCTTCTACAAACAAACAAACAAACAAACAAACAAACATTTTCCAGCCCAGAGAATTCCAGCAAATCTCTGCGTTCAATTAGATGCCACGTTGTCGCCCTGATTTTTCAGCNGCCAGGTCTGCTGCAGGGGTGCCTTCCTGAACCAGGAGAGCACCAAGACAGATATGTTGAAGCTGCCTGGCTGCGGCAGGGTGAGGGGATCTCACTGCTGGGCTGCATTTCTCTGTTAATGACTAATGACAGCTCCCAGAGGCTGTGGTCAGCCTCTCCCCCATCTTTGTTAAAAAAGCAATTAATTGTGTTCATGTCTCGCTGTGCTTTGCATAGGTACCTGCTCTCAATAAATAAAACTCCGCAGGGACTTGGTGTTTTTCTGGTGCCTGAGCAGTCCTCTGACACCTGGGGAAGTGGGGGCTGGCTCCTGCCAGGGCCAGGATTCTCACAGGGAGATCAGAAAATTCAAAATCCAGTCTCCAGCTCTCCCAGGCTGAGCAGGGCTGAGCCGAGCTTCCCAAGTTTATTTACATTGCATGGAGGCGCCTCACGGCGCTGACCCCCCAGGGCACAGCAATTCTCAGAACATCCCAGAGCAAAGGAGCCCTCAAATCTGGCTTTAACAAAGTCAACAGCCAAGCAAGTTCAGGCCTCGAACCCAGCAATGTCTGGGCTTTACCTTCAGTGCAAACACGCCAGAGAGGAGTCTGGAGAGCCCAGCTGCCTCACCTTTGGGTGGGTGAGGCAAGCAACACTTAAACCATGTCTGCTTTATATCCTTGAAGTTCTGAAGTGCTGAGCTCCTTCTGGCTTCCCCTCGAGGGTGCTGTGCCTTCCTGCAGGGCAGTGGGAAAGTGAAGATATTGAGGGGGATGTTTGTAGCCACCCATGTTTCATACCCTCCAAATCATCTGCTCCCACAGCCCAGGGGCCTGTGGTGCTCTGCCTGTGATGACTTCCAGTGCTTGATACCTTTAATCAGAGATTATCCGCTGAACAATTGGTAACAACCTGTTGTAACGAGCTTTTGCTACCTTATCCCCAGGAAAAAAAATCAGGATCACTGAATATTAGTTTATTCCAGACTCACAAATACATGCCTGCCACTCTTTAGCCATTACAGTGTTGCTCTCACCAATCAGCTGGGTCACAGATAAATAGAGAAAGTGTGTGTGTATATATATTCCATTTCTGTCTTCCTGCACCACAAAATAAGATCGTTGCCAATATCACCTGTGAGAGCAAACCTGTATCAAGGGTTATTCACACAGCAATCACTGTAAAACAATGCAACAAATCTGGATTTCCAACTTGAGCTTGGTCAGAACAGAATAACAACGGTGAAAGAGCATCCCGAAAGTATGGCTCTGCCCATTACCTATAGATAAAAAAACCTCTTTGGCAGGGGAGATGTTTACAACTGCCCTGATCAGAAGCTTCTCACAGATTTTTATTCCACCCTGAACCTTCTGTTGTAAATCAGGCTTTAAAAAGCCGATAGCAGCACTGTGATCTCATGTCAAGTGTGAGAGATGTTTGTTTAATGGGCCTTTAAATTGTTTGTTTTAGAAAATACGCATACCACTGCCAACACAAAAACTCCCCACCATATTTTTTTAACTTGCTCTGTCTTTATGAAAACAGAAACCAAACCAGAGATGGAAAAAAAATCAGTATAAATAGCAATAACTTGTTTGCATTTTTCCAAACAACTCTCTTCTGGTTCTTTGTAGACAGCTTGTGGCTGAAATCAGGTTTTGGAATTCACTCTCTCCAACAATTCAAGAAAAATTTAAAAAATTCTGATTGAATGAATCTGAGCTGAATGGTCACTCTCCTGTGCAGGAGAGTGTTAGTGCATCTTGGAGGTGCAGATGAAAATCAGAGGCCACAGAGGACACAAATCTGTCAAAGCTCTGACTCTAGAACACAGCAAGGATGCTTGGGCATGTGGGGTTTGCATTTCGCTTCTTTCTGGGCTTCTTTGAGAAACTCAGCTCCTTGGTTTTTAATAATTACTTGACATGTGTCGTTTAAAGCACAGAAAATTATATTGTTCAACAAGTGTATACCTTGAATCCTTTACAGATCTGATGAAATATAGTTGATTATGTACATGTTTAATTTTTCAGGGGTCTTTTTTTCCATCTTGCTCTGTAGACTGCTGCAAATATCAGAGAGTCCAACTAGCTTTTGTTTTCCTTATCAGGTGACAACTGAAATGAAAATAGATTTTCAGCTTTTCAACAAGTTTGCATATTTTTTCCCTCTTAAGCATACTTTGCAGGTCTCAATCGTACGAAAGCTTCAAATGTAATTTGTTCCTAATGGCAGAACAACTTGTTTTCTATTTTTATTTCCTGTGGACACATCTATGCATATTTGCTCCAGTAACAACAAATTATTTCAGGTCATAAAAACACTGAGCAGGGGGATAGAAAAAACAGTTGGTTCTGAGGGTCTGCTGCATCTCGTAGTTTTCCTTAAAAGATACAAAATTATAGTGCTGATTAACTTAATAAGCTGGGCTAATTACAGAAGGTTCCAGAAGACTTTGGAGAGCCAGAAATTCCCTAAAACTAACAGCAGGTGATGCTATTTATACTTTGTTTTTATAAATTACAAAATGATTTAGAAAATAAGTGCGTCTTGAGTGATAATAAACTGATTAAATATAAATTGAATGGAAGAAGCAAACACCCCTCCCTCCCTGATCCATAATTAAGGTTTCTGGTTTCAAAAGATTGAGAAGGTTGAACTAGTAAACAAAATGTGGACTGGAAAGGTAAGAAATTACAGAGTGCATAAGCTTTCTCTACTTGTAGCCCCAAAATCACACAAATTGGATAAAATTTGTATTTTGCACAAGGGTAGAACTGTAGAGAAGGGCTCTGAGCACGACAGGATGAGTAGCAGTGTTTTTAAGAGCACCAGAAGGAAACGGAAAGCTTTCAAGGAGAGGAAGAAGGTATTTATGAGAAAGAAGGCTATGTTCATAGCTGACAGTAAAGCTTGAGGACAACCAGAGTCCAACAGACTGCAAAGAAATGAAAATAAATCATAAATGAGTCTTCACAAACCAAAAGAAAAAACTGCTGATCTGTAAAGAAGGAGGATCAGAAACAAACAAACAAAAAAAAAAAAACCAAAAAAACCCACAAAACCAAAACCAACCAACAACAACAAAAAAAAACCTGAATGGAATTTTCATAAACTAAACTTTGCCTTTTGATAAGAGTCATGTTGGCAAACCTGCTGTCAAAGGTGGGGCAGATAAAAAAGAAAAAAGTGGTAAACTTATACAGAGCCAAAACATGAGAAAAAAAAAGTTCCTAGATGCACTCATGTTAAAACACCAGGCAATGTCTGCACATATGTTATGTTAAAAAAAAAGGACAGGAAGTCACAAATTATTTATTGATGCTTCAAAGAAATATCCAAGTTCAGGCAGCACGATACACCACTTGCAACTCTGGCATCATATCTGCATTTTAAGACTGGGGAAGAAGTGAGCAACTCTTTTCCCTCAGTGCACCACCTGAGCTGACTGGTACAGAAAGCTTCAGGCAAGAAATCCGCAGAGGGAAATGTTGACAAGAGACTTGCAAAATAAGAAAATAGTGACATAAGTAGAGAGCAAGATAAAATGCAACACAGGTTTGCTAAAGGTAGGAGCTGACAAACTTGACATCCTCCTTTGATGCAATTTTCTAGACAAGGGCAACACAGCAGATCTAATCTATTTGGTATTGAGGAAAGCACAGGATTTTGTGTTACATATGGCATTCCTAGTTGAAAGGGAGGGGATGAGGATTAGAATTGCATAATTAGGAGCTCTACAGCTAGTTCTACACTGGTACAAGAGTTAGCAGGGCTGGCAGGTCTAAGTGCCGAGCCAGAGGGATGTCTGAAAACACTTTTTCAGTGCCTGACCCTGCAACAACCTTTATTTTCATTCAGTACCCTGATACACAGTAAAGAGGCCTGCTGAAGTCTCCCAAGAAACACGTTTCAGAAAATATGATCAATATACAGGAGGACCCAAACACTGCAGGGCTGCATCTGCATTAGTGATTTCATTTGGAACAGTAACTCTCCCTCTAAGCAAACACTTGAGGAGTCAGCCCTGCTGTTAGTGGGGTCTTTGCTACTCAGGACCAGGCCAGGGCTAGAGGAGTTCCTCTGTGCTCTCGCTGTCCAAAAGCTCGGAACACATCAGCACAATGAGACAGAAGCAGATTTGCTGGGTGGAACACCTTGTGCTGTTTGCTGATGCAGACACAGCGCTGGTCTCCTCGAGGACTTCAGTCACAGGAAAGATACGTAATGTACACAGTGCCAGGTCATACATCTAAAATTAAGGAAAAAACCCTTCATATTTGGAAATGCCAGAGGGGAAAAGAGGTTATGGCTTCATCAGAAGATGATTTTGAAACAGAAATGTAATCCATTAGGTGTGCCTGTGAGGAGAGGGAACACCAGAACAGACTAGCCCAGAGAAACCCACACCTGCACCGTGGCTTGCCTGAATTTATCTCCTGTGCTTGTGCTGCCACATCCTCTGCTTCAGAGCTCTCAGCCCCCTCTTCCAAGCAGGACTGAGTGACCAGTGAATCACAGCTCTGCTCCTGGCAGGATGCACCCAGCAGCTCCAGTGTTGCTGTTCAACACACAGACACACACACTCACCTTGGTGAGAAAGCATGAACTGCTTATTAAAAAAATCTGACTCCACTTTATAGTATTTCTGCAAAGGCCAGGGACTGAGGGAGAAGAGTGGCACCTCTCCTCATCCTGTTGGTCACAACTGTCCATCAGCTGTCCATAGCTCTAAGAACAGGAATGTAAATTTTCCTTGATTTAATGAAAACATTGCTTCTGTTTATAACACTCATGCATGAGAAACAACCCAAACCATGACAACTGTGAAACACAAGAGAAGGCTGAAAAATCAGGGCGACAGCCCCAGTCCAACAGGGACCAGTGCTCGCCCTCTTGGGAAAGGAGGAGAGGGGCACTGCCCCTGCTCTGGGGCAGTGCTCCCTGCCCCAGCCTCCTGGGGCAGGTGCCAGAGGTGCAGTGATGGGATTTGCACCCCGACATTCCCCTAATTAGGGGTTTTCTGTCTCTCAGAGTCCCGTCCCAGGGTTTAAAAGATGAGATGGAACCTGTGGCTCACTCTTCAAAGGTGTTTATTCTATTTCTGATCTCAAGGCCTTACAGCAGTCTCAGGGCACTGAAGGAAAGCAGCTACAGGAACATGGACAGAGAGTCCAAGGTCGTTTTTAAAGATTTCTAATCCAATTAACTCTAAAAATGTACTGTATTTATAGTATTGTGCCAATAACTATCACCTATTCTAAACAAAATTACTACATCAAATCCATCCTACTAATGTCTCTGTGCCACCATCACAGCAGAAAATGGAGCAGAAGAAGAAGAAGAAGAAGAGACAATGCCCAAAATTCTCCATCTTGCTCTGATCTACTTCTATACTAAAAACCCAAAACTACAAATTTTCACCCTGTGACAAATTAAACTACTATCTATTTTAAATTTTTGTTGTTTTCAATTCATCTCTGAGTGTTGGAAGTTTTTCCCATGGACTGAGGTCAAAGGCAATGCTTTCCTGGGGTCCCAGGCAGGGTCTGGGACCCCCCCAAGGGCAGTTTGAGGGGTTTTCCACATGCCATGGGCTCCAACAGTGCAGGAGGCTCAGCTTTCCCCACTGACTGCCCACGTGCAGAGCCTGGCAGCTCTGTTCACCCACGGGAGAAATCACCCGGGGCCGCTCAGGAGCCTGGCACAAGGGTGGGCTGCCCCTCACTCCTGCTGGCCGTGCTGCTGAAGGGAGCAAACACTGCCTCCAGGTAATTTTCCTTAAGAATATGTGGGAAATATTAAAGGTGAGAAGGCTTTCAGAGAGCTGGATAAGCAGGGCCCAGAAACAGAAAGAGCAAGAGAATTTTGAATTTAGCTGCGACTGCAAAGCTTGAAAGTAGGAAAAGTTACAATAGTACAGCAAGCAAGGACATGAAACAATAGTTTGAGTTTTAGGTTTTGCTAGGTGTAGAGGTTTTATGTTTACCTGTTTCTGTTTGCTAAATTTAGTGTAATGGTTTAAGTGTATTTTGTACTGTGAGATAGGATTAGGAGAAGAAGGCAAAACAGGCATAACTTAAAGGTTATAAAGATAGTTTTATTAATACATATTAAGAAGAAGAAAATAAGAATTAAATGAAACTTTTAAAATGGCCAAAGCATATGTTAGTATTTAAAATTAGTTTCTAACAAGTCCCTGTTTTTTCTAAAACAATTTTAAGGTCTTTACAAAAAAACTATTCTAAATTGTGTTAACCTATAACACTAGGATAGACCTGAAGATTGCAGAAAACTATGCCCAGCAAGATAGTAGAAGGTTTTAAGCTCAATAAGAGTATCGTGTATTGTTAATAGAAAGCACACAAGCCAGCATTGTCTGAAGCAGGTGTGGGTGTGCTTTCAGTGAATGGCTCTAATAATTGTCTGTGAGCTTTAGCAATGTGCTGTTGGCTAGAAAGTGTTTAAAATGTCCTGTAACAAAGAGATCTTTGGCTGCTGCTGGCAGGCATGAGCTGTGGCCATCTTTCAGTTGTCTCAAAGCCTGTTATGAGGCTGATGCTGCAATAAAGGCTCCAGGAACATCTCTGTGGCCCTGTCCCATCCGGGCACAAACCTCCAGCACAAGGGGGTCCAGGGCTGCCTCCACCACTCAGCAGGGAGATGCTTGTGAAATTTCCTGTCGAGAGAGGCTGACACCTGCTGCCTTCCACCTGAGACCCAGCCTGGGCATCTGGGAGCAGCCAACAGCCCACACTACAGCTCGCAAATGGAGCCTGGGTTAAAACACACACACACATACACGCATACTGTGCCAGCATTTAAAAAAAAAAACAAAAACAAACAACATATCAACCTAGACATAGAGACAAACTGAAAAAATACTGCTCTGACCTTACCCCATCAAAGGCCTGAGCAGACAAGAAGTGGAAGGCAGTTAAGTGTGAATTTAACAGAATTAAAAGGGGTCAGCACAGACAACCTCCCCAGCCCCTTTCCCTGCCTTTGTCTCTGAGCTCCCACTCCACTGGCAGCAGGAGATTGGGTTTATCCGGAGTCCCTGGAGCCAGTCTGCAAAAGGAGATCCACCCAGAGCCAGGATTATGAACTGCTCAAATTTACCTGGCAATTTTTTTGCCTTTTTTTTTTTTTTTTTAGGTATGCTTGAAAGCTATTTCAGAAGGAATCATTTTGATTCTTCAGTCAAAGGGAAGAATTTGTTAGGGTGGAAACCGCCCTGAAATCCTCTCTGATTCATGGAATATTAACCTACTTAAGCTACATTATGCTCAAAAGCTATGGTGCTGGATGACATGGAAAATCCAGAGGGAGCTAGATCAATCAGAAATTAAGACTTCCAGATGCCATTTTATAAATTAATGATTTGGTTTCCCATTTGCACAAGTGCTGATGTAAACAACAGTTCTCAGAAACCTCCTAGTATAGAAAAAACCAAAGGGCGCAGCAGCATATTTTAGTGTTACAGTAGTTCAATAAGTGCATTTATTGCAGTTCCTTGGGGGGTTGTGCAATATGTATCATAGACAAAAATATGTTTTATGGGCCAAATCCTGCTCTCAAACTTCATTAGAGGCTTTAAACCGGCATAATGGAAAATGAACATGCTTCCTCTGAGATCTCCAAATCTCTTTTGAAATAAGGACAAAAATAGGAACTAAATATATTTACCATCTGGAAGGCACATGTAATCCACAAAAGGGAAAAAAAAAAAAAAAAGAAAAGATGAAAAGTAGCCACCTACTCATTAGAATTGATTGCCTCTTCTAGATATAAAAAAAGTTATCCACCCAAGTTTTCTTCTTCTGGTACAGCCTGCCACAAGTTAAAACTGTGTCTGACAATGATTAAATGAGTGTTGATACTCATTTTTTTTTGCTGAAATCTCACCTAGCTGATTTATCTTTATTAAAAAGGAAAGAGCTGTTTGTTCTAATTTTTCTAGAAGTAAATTAAATGATTGTTTGGGAGTTCACTCTAAGGAAAGGCACAGACACCATCCCAGCTGAAATTTTGGTTGTTCCATGCTATCACCCCTTCTGTGCTCAGGTGTGTACTTACAGGTGTTTGACTGGCCCTGCTATATTGCTGTGAAGGGATTTTCTGCTAGAAAATGCTAGCTTTTCTGGCTAGAAAAGCCCTTAAAAATAAAATAAAAAGTTAAAAAAAATGAAAATCAGGAGGATAAAGACGTTCCCAAATTTTGTGTCAGCACTGCAGGATCAGCCAGCTGAGGTGCCAAAAGAAGTTCCTTGATAAAACATTGTGTTATTTCCATGTGCATTCAATATATAAATAAAAAAAAAAAATTGGACTGAAGTTTTACAAACAAACCCTTCCTCTTAAATTTCTTCCTACTTTAGTGCCACCTGAGAACCTGCATAGCAAACTCCAGCTCCCAAAGGCAGAGCAAGGTACACTAAAGAAGGCTTTTTGCTTTTCTCATAAAATGTCTTTATAACAATATTGTGGGAGCCCTCAGTTGCTCCTTATGCTTAGAGCCCAGCAGTCTAGAAACCACAGTGCTCTTAGAAAGAATTATGGTTGTTTCAGTTACTTATCACCATCATTCAAACAGCTTTAAAAATACATGTTTCATTTTGCTTAATATGTTTAAGACCACAGTGAAGGGGAAAAAAAGAATGTATCCCAGTTTCCCAGGAAAAATAATTGCCAGAGCTGAAGGGTCAGTTTCTTTCCCTCCAGGCTTGCAACAAATCAAAGGCATTGCTTGAGAAATGACTATGGATAACTAGGGAAATAACTGGGAAATTACTAAGAAGCTATTTTATTATGTCTAAGAGAATCCAGTTATAAACCGATTACCGAAAGAAATAATCTGTTCCTGCACCCTAAAATTGAGCTGTCTGTTCATTATTTTGAATAAAATAAATTAGGGTAATCCCAGAGTGAAGGAGCATTGTGTTGCCATTTGTACTGCAGGGGCTCAAACATGAATTCTGGTAAAAGTAACTGCGAGCCAGTCCTCCTGTCTTGTCCGAGGGTAGAGACAGAGCGGGATGAAAACACTGCTTTTTTATTTTCTGCATTGTTTGAGACAAAGTGTCTGGGGGAAAGGGGCTTTTGTGCTCTCTCTGAGGAATGAGAGGAAATGGGAGACTGTGTTTGGGAAGGTCAGAAACAGCACAGTGGCCATTTTATGTTTAGGATAGCTACTTTCATTGCAGGTTAAACTACTGCTACTTCCTCTCTGAAGAGGAATGCTTGTTCCATTAGGCTCATTTCCACAGACCCTGCTTACAGAGCATCGCACAGACTCTGATATTAAATAAATCATAAGCAATCTGGAGGAAAGAAATTCGGTAGAACAGACACCATACTGACCAGAAGGTCCACAGGGCTTGTTATGGGCTGCACACATTTCTACGTGGGGGCACCAGTTGGAATCAAGCAAGAACCAACAGCATGACATTTACCCAGTGAAAAACAAAAAAAAAAATAAACGCAATAATCTCAGCACATCAGAAAGTGCTTCCACACAGCCACTGAGCACATCAATCCTGCATTGGCAAGCACTGGAACACCTGGCAGGGAGAGGACTTGTGCAGGGAGAGGGATGAGCAGAGGCAGAGCAGTAAATACTGCTGTCAGCTCCTGAAGCAGATCATTTCTGGGATACTCTAGAGCACAGTATGGAAACAGGCTCGAAGGAGCAAGCTGTCAGCTGGGGACAGACCCCAGCTCCAAGTAATGTTCACCTAATGGACAGCTACTCAATGGTATCCAGGCTCCAGTGGATAATTTCATAGGTGAACATGAAAAAACCAACAGGGCTGGGCCAGTAATGAGTTTCTTACTGTTGCTTTCTCAAATATGATAATGCAGCATCCCTACTTCCCAAGGAGATGGGAACAATTAATCAAGAAGCCCAGAGATACCAGCTGTTTTGTGTCTTGCTGAGTTGAAGGCAGTCTTGGTTTATGGTCTGAAACCTACCCCTAAAGTTGCCCCAGGTGTAGGCAACTCATTTTGTTTCAATGGAATTTTGCTGGATTAGAAGACAATTTATTCTGTAGACAGACAGTTTTCCATTTATATCATGTTCTGAAAGCCAGTGTAACACTGTAAGCTGTTTTTACATTATCCTTTGCATTAAAGACCTAAAAACATAATCCAAAGATGGAAAAAAATCTCTTTTCCTGACCCACCCTACTTCAAGTGCTTATTTTTTTAGTTTCATGAAAGCTTTGCTATGATAATTCCCAAGGTCAGACCTGCAGGACGACATGAGATTTAGACTGGAACACCATTTTTCTCCTCTTATCCAGATTCTCATGCTCACAAAATAGCCAAAGCGCTTTGGCTAGAACTTTTCAGCTCCACATGAAGGCACCAAATGAATTACAGTACACACTGTATTCAATAACAGTGAATACTTCAAAGCTTCCTAATAACTAGGGCATGAATGCAGAATGTGTTGCTCTGCACATCTAAGAGTTTTCCCCTTTCTCATCATGTTCTTTGAAAAGGTGGCTTTATTCAGATTTTTGTGACTGTTCTTGTTCTACAAAAGCACTTTTAGGATTTTATTGAGGTTTACATACACCAGTGTTCAAGACGAAAGGCTTTCATGTCAATTATTAATAACAAAATCTTTCATCTGTCTATTTAAAAAAATAAAAACATGATCCTTTTTTTCCTCATTTTGATGTTTAATTTAGAATGAAAATCAAACTCTTTAAAAAAGTTTTCCTCACTATCACAAGGGAAACTATGATGCTTTTAAGAATTCTCTCTATGAAGATAATGCCTTCTAAAAATAAAATAGAAAATAATAAAATAAAGGGTTTAATCCTTTTTTTAAAAAAAAAAAAGTTGAACATATTTAATGATTTCAACAGGAGTGCAAACGCAGTTAGGATCTCATGGAATCAGAACACAAAATGCTGTTCCTACTTATGTATTTGGGGATAATCAGTTCATTGGCTTAGAAAGCGACTCAACGGGGACTTCAAGAGCTGTAAAAAAATGGAAATATCCCTGATTTAAAGAAAACCCTATTTGGTCTGGCATCTCTTCCTTTAAAACATCTCAGCAAGACCACAGTGTATCCCCATATTAGCACAGAGCACGAGGGCCTGTCCTGTGGTGACCTGGAGTCCTGGTGCCCTTGCCACATCGCAGTGTAATTGTTCATGGACAGGCACCTGAGCCTGCAGTACAAGCAATTAAAGTCTCTGGTGCTCTGCAAGAGTGATTTCATAGCCCTGAGTGGAGCATTGCTGCCCAGACCTGTGTCTGTCACATTTCATGGCATCTTCAAATTAGAACTGCAAGAGGGTTCTATTCCATTCATTTTTATTTCTGCAGCACTAACTACCACAGGAAGATCCTGCTCCCCTCAAGCGCTCATCAGGTGTCACTTTGTACAGACTTCCCTTCAAAATGTCAGATAGACCGACCAAATTTAGGGTTTGAAATGAAATGGTTTTGTTTGAGACAGGAGTGCTTTCAGTGACATTGTTCGTCACACAGACACACACACTCACCTTGGTGAGAAGGCACGAACTGTTTATTATGAAAATCTGACTCCATTTTATAATATTTCTACAAAGTCCAGGGACTGGGGGAGAAGGTTGACACCTCTCCCCATCCCACTGGTCAAGACAACTGTCCATCAGCTGTCCATAGCTCTAAGAACAGGAATTTAAACTTTCCTTGATTTAAGGAAAGCATTGCTTCTGTGTATAACACCCATGCGTGAGAAAAAACCTAAACCACGAAAACTGTGAAACAGAAGAGAAGGTTGAAAACATCAGGGCGACACTTTCAGTTCTTGTATTTAATTTTAAATAGTTCTTGCTGTACGAATCACATTTATATTTCAATTAAAATTCAATATTTCTAGCTTGATTTTGTGTTTCTAACACATTTCATCGCTGAATTTTGAGCTATTGGTGGATGTGCCTTTGGGTACTTTCTCACAGCCCCAACACAGTGCAAGTGCTAGAACAAGCTGCATGACTGAAGTCAGGTGGTCACACACCTTGTCTTGCTGTGTTCTCCCCCATCAGCTCCAGGATTCACGCTTATTAAGGTGTCCTGTTTGCAATAAAAGCAGAAAAGGATGCCAACATGCATCTTGGAACTCACATTTATAAAATGTGACTAGATGACTTTTTAAAGGAATCAGCTGATAAAATAACCCAAGTATATTTTTTCTGTCACTTTTTCTCCCTTTACACGAGGTAGCTGCACTTCAGAGCAGCTCCACTTTGCTTTCTCTGTACAGAACTGATTCTACTTAGATTGTCTTCTCCAGCAGCTCCTATGACAATTAAAACTGAGTTTGCTTCATGCCCTTCACCAAAAACAAGACACCCAAACAAACTCTAGCCTCTAAAAAGTTTGGAAGCCATTCCAAAATACTATTTAAAAAGCCACGGGAGCAAGTTCGTATTATGCATTTGACAACGTGGAGAGGGGAAAGATAAAAGCAGCATGAGTTGGTGCTTAGGTCAATGACAGGGATTAGAATATTTGAATTGCCATTTCAGTTTCAGTACTGGTTAATTATATCATCTCTGACAGATTATAGCCACACCATGCCTCAGTTTTACCCTCTCTATATTGAGGACAACAATATTCACCCCCATTTCTGAAGGTTCAAAAGTTTTGTGAAAAGAACACCAGATCACTAATTATAAGCGTCAATTTTGGTTATCAGCGGGCTTAAGGGGCTTCCTTCACACGTGACTGATGGGTGCTTTGGGAGGAAAACAAGGTGTTTGGGCAAGATTCTGCCTTTTGTTACCTTTTATGCCTTTAATTATTACTTTTCATCCTCTGATTAGGCTAGTGCTGATCTGGAAATCTTACCCACACTCTTAAGTGAAATAAACCCCTCACCTTTCCATTTGACAGCACTGAAAATCTTCCATTGTACATGGAGGTACGTTAATCACCTGTTCTTACTCCCCTTCCTTCCCCTTGCCGCACAAATGAAGAGTCTAATCCTGTTTTACTCCTCGTGAGTGACAGCAAAGGTGTGATTCATTTGCTTTAATTTAGTCACCATCTGCCCAGGGTCTGAGGCAGGTCCCCTCAGCTCTGTTTATTATCAGTAGAGAGAAACAGGTATCTCCAGAGAGCAATTTATCTTATCCTGAGGTGGGGGTGTCTAAAATGGGTCAGAAAAATCACACTCTGGAGGTACCTATTGCATTCCTGGGAGCATTAAGGGAGCCTGAGGTGACTGGCTCAAACTTGGGCACATAACTCCTGGACATCCCACACAGAATATCCACAAGAGATGCTAAAATGATATAATAATAATAATAATTCTCACTGCAGGCTGATACAATCTGAATGGGACTGACATCTCACAGCACAGATAAAGTCAGGCTTGGACAGCCACGGTTAGAAACTGTGAATCTGATGCCTGACATTAATCAGGAGATAATAGTGAGATTGCAGCTTTGAGAGCCATCAGATGAACTCGACCCAGACATCATTAAACATTCTTTACTTTCCCATCCCATACCTGGGGGCCTCCATGCATGAGGCAGCGAGGCTAAAATGTGCAGCTGAGCATCTCTTTTTCTGGAACAGCAAGTTCCTTATTGCTAATAATAGTAAATTAGTTACTATTGATTCTCAAACACCGTGGTTATCCCAGCCTAATCATTAACCTTCCTGCAAGGTAGGAAGGCTCCCTATCAAAAGGAATCCATTTTAAATTTGGGGCCTCACTTTAAAAAAAAAAGAAAAATTAAAAGATAGGATACTTAAGGTTTGTCATGATTGCTCAGAAGATTGATTAGAAGTACTTCTGACAAAGTAATAACGATGTGGGAAGATTTATTTTGCCACGTAAATCCAAACACACGTCCCAGATCTCCCAGGTTTTGGATAACCATCACTGCAATGCCACTGTCTCTCAGGGGACTGTGGTACATCTTACAGGGCATGCTGTAGCAGCACAGGGCAGCTTGGGACAAGAATTAGCTAAACACACTGAGCTGCTGACACTCCTTCCCAAGAAAATTTGGTTCCTATGCTATTAGCAGAGAGGCCTCAAGTGAGAAGATAAATTAACAAAGAAACTGCCAAGAAATTCAAAAGAAGAAGGGAAAAAAGGTGGTGCTTCTGTCTGTAAAAGCCAATTGGTACCTCCAGGAAGCTGTTTGTGTCTGTCCTGCCCTTGGGTTTTTCTGTCCTGCAATCCTGCTGCCATCCTAATCACTACTGAATATCACAGTTGCTTCTTTTACTGTTCTATTAAATCCCAGCTCTTCAGACTTCAGGTGTTGGAGGTACTGAACATGAATTGGGGTCTGCCCTGGGAAGGGACTCCGCTCTGAGCAGCAGGGATTTTCTTTCCTTAGAAAGCTGCCTCGACTTAATTCAATGTGACACCATCACCCTCCTCCCCAGCAAACAAACAATTACCCTGTTTTGAACTCATGCCACTTTTTGCTCATTATTTCCTCTTTTCTTAGTTTCAACTGACTCTCATTCTCAGCAGCTGTCCCACAAAGCCTCAAACATAATTTTTCATCCCAACATGAACGTCACAAAAAGAAAGTTTCCTCTCCCAGAAATGACTTTCAAGGGGCCTCGCACTTCAAAATCAATCCAATTCTTGAGAATTTGACTTTATATCTTTTCCCTTTTGAGAGAATATGTTCTCCATTAGATATAAAAAAGTTGAAATGTAAAAAAATTGGAGTACTCACGAGTGAAGAGAGCACAGCAACCAGCAGCCCTTCGCAAAGGAACTATTCAACATACAGTTGCCCACCTGATCCAGATTTAAGGGTTAGCCTGAAAGTGGGGTGGGTCAAAGAAATACTCAGACTTAATAAAATGCCTTTTCAAGGAGCTGTTACTTCTCTGCTCGAAATGACAGAAATTGTTGAGCTCTTCTGTTGACAGCCCTGCTCTTTGTTTTATATAATCTCCCTGTAAACAACATTTTGTGTTTTGTGGTGACATGCACAACAGGGACCCTGTGTAGAAAAACCCATTCCAAACCCTCTGTGTTTTTAACAGGAATCAATATTGATCATGTTTTTTAAGCCAGCATTTTATTCAAAGGATCCCCAACGTGCAGGAAACTTAACCCAAGCAACAGCAACAGGCCATTATTATTTTCCTTTACAAGAAAAAAAAAAAGTCCAATAGACTTACAATAAAATATCTATCTGTTAATTAGGCTTGGAATTCCCAAATTCAAATGGGCATTTGTCTATAGATATTTGGTACAATTTTATTCAAATGCTTCACCCACATCTTAATTTACTGTTTATCAGGTTTAGCTCCACAGACACATCCTTGTCTTAGAGTCAGCAATAATCTTCAATTTACATTTTAAACCAGTAAAATTGGATTAGAAAGAGGGTACCAAGGAATAAAATGGCTTCTACAAGTTTGCTTCCCAGGCCAGTATTGGAACTGGTAATAACATCAGATTCTCCTGATCCCTGGTCTAGAGTTATTAACACAGGCCCAACTTTATTTTAAATCAAAGTTGTTGGAAAACAGGGCAGCACTGGGTCTAAAATGTGCGTGTCTCACCTGAAAGCAAATCTGCAGTCAGATTTTTGGCTTTGTATAGCCACCATACAGCACCATACAGATTTTTCTGTGTTTATTGTATAAAAATAATAATTGTGATAACTGGAGGAGGCCAACCTCTTGCCTGAGTCTTAGGGAACCAAGTTAAACTGATTACAGATGCGCAGAGACTGCAGCCTGCATCAAAGGTATAATCACCCTGACTAGTGGAATAAAAACGATTTAGGTCACACCACAGAAGTACTCAAAAATCAACACTGCCTTGAATGCAAAATGAGACTGAAACCAATAGCTCGCCTGAACTTTGTTCACAAATTCAAATTTCCAACAGCAGCAATGCCAGCTCTCACTGTTTTCTTTGGGACTGTTGTGATATTTGTTGTTCTTCTTAAAGTCCTGGCGCCTGTGGTCAAGGGATTAGGTGTTGATCTCTGCTTTCTTCTAAGATAAAAGTAACTTTTCCAAGTTTGAGGAAATGCTTCTAAATGTTGCCTGTGCGTGGCAGGCTACAGAATAATTCTTCCTGTGCTCCAGAGCAGCCAGACCCAAAACAGCTCTGAAGCAGAAGGCGCAGGGTGAGAGTGCTGCTGGTGTCTCCTGTGGAGGTGTATGGGCTCAAGCTGTTGGCTATTAAGATTTTTGGAAAGCTGTTTGCTCGTGCTCTGCTGATGTAAAGAAGAGCCTGATCGAATTCGTGTTTAACTCCTCAGGAAAAAAGATAGAGAAAGTGAATGAAAAAAAATCACCTCAGCTCCATATTTGCCCCAGGATTTTCTCCAAAGCCATGATTTTTCTTGCCAGGTGAGATGCATGTGGGATGCAGGAAGTTTCTGTAGCTTAAGAGGTTGTGAAGGCACAGCCTGCATGTGAGAAAGCTTTCCAGTGCTGTCCTTTCCATGTCCTGCCCCAAGGGGACTCTGCAAAGCCTGTACAGGACATGGTTCAGTTTTTGGTCTTGAAATTTCAACCCACTCCCACCTCTAGTGGCACCAAAATAGTCACTTTTCTAAACATAAGCAGCTGTTAGGAAGAGGAAGAAGATTTTGGCTCTATCATTTGATAGGCAATCTGATTGGATGCTGTTCATAAGCAATACAAGTTATAGACAAGAAAATAATATTTGTGAGCAACCACAAGGCAAAATTTGCTGTTGTTGTTAATTTTGCTAGGATTGGCTAGTAGAAAAAAAAAAGACAGAAATCAAAGACTAGAGATGGCCATTGGGAAGAAAAACAAGCAACATCCTCATATATTTTCTGTTTTGCCCTGGAAAGGCCCACCTGAATCAGAATAGTTTTGGTTGTTATTCTTCTAGTGAAAAAGTGTGAATTCTCCTATTCAGTGTGTATGAACAGGGCTTCCCTTTACCCAGTAAACACTTCTCATTTCTGATCTTTGAATCCCTCTTTAAAACCAAAAGGTTGAAAATATGAGAAACAGAAGTCAAGGATACAAATCCTAAATATTTGTCTGATTTTGCTATCTGTGATTTTCACTTACTCTCACAAAAAGCATATGACGCCAGTGAAATTGTGCTGGGTTTCCATCTTTGTAAGGAGTTCAGCACCAATTCCTGCATGAATGAATAATGTGTGTTAAATGTGATCCACCCTGCAAAGACTTCCTCCAAGATATTCCTGTTCAAGGGACTTTAACCAATGCAGTCCTAGATCCCAAAGTTCAAATCCCAACTTTCCCAGTGTTTGGAAAAGCCATAATATTTACCAATTACCTTTAAATTTTTAATTTCCGTATACATCTACATCCTGGCACATAAAGAAATATTCTAAATACTTTATGCTTTTTATAGCTGTTTATTCCAAATGAAATAAACCAGGCAACGCGCAGACTAGATTACAGAGGGGATTTCACCTGCTGCTCTGAGGCCAGATGTGCATATAACCAACACTGGGAAAGCACATTTCTAATTTTGCTGAACCACAAGACTGGAAATTAAATGAGAATTTCCATTCAGAGAGAGCAAGCTTCCTTTAAGGGCCTGAAGGGAAGATGTATGAGGTAAGAAAAGTGTATTTAGGTATTGTCTGCCTTGATTATACCATCTCTTTTAGTTTTTCAAAGGAGTAGGAAACTATCTGGCTTGCGTTCTCAGCAAGCTGGGCTTACGAATGTTACTGAAGTGTAATAGCTCCCCCTGCCAGGTTTAGATAATAAGCTGCATTTCATATGTGTGTAGATACCCTCACACACACTCCAGAAATAAATTAACACCTATGGTACCATTTGCTGTCACTGCTTTAATCTTCAATGATTATTAGATCAAAAGAAAATAAATACGTGCACCTGATACTTAATGTGTATTAAAGTAATTTTGTAAAACTTTCAAAGAAGCAGACGTTAATATTAATTTGAATTTAGTGTGGGTGAGAGAAATGCAAAATTATTCCAAGCAGTAAGGCAGAAATAAACTAAATTACAAAATTTTAATTTTGTTTTAATTTACTGTTAACTTTTCACTCTTCTATCAAATTAACCTGTTTTTTAATATCAGGCACTTAATTTCATGAAAGATAATTGTGGCCTAAAACTGTTGACTGCTGACAAGCTAGGACCAAACTCTTTTTGTGTTGCACTATGTTTGGTCCATTTCAATAAAACTGATGAAAAGAGTTCAGAGCTAACAGCCTGAACCTTCAGACACCTACAGTCATGACTGATGCCAAGAAATCCCACAGGATGATTCTGAAAGTCAAACTATTAAAAAAAGAATTGTATCTGAACAGGTAGAATTCAAATCTCTCATGAAGTCCTCAGTCTTAAAAACACTCTATGGGCATGTGAAAGTGTCTATACCTGTCTATATCTACAGAAGAGATACAACGGTAATTACTAAGGTCAAGTCTTGGAAATCTGAGTGTGAAAGTATGTAATAATAATAATAATAATAATAATAACATGTACTTGTTCAAGAAAATATATTTTTGCTGTCTTCTGCTTTCTCTTCCATCTCATCCACACGCTGGTTTATGCATTAATGTAGACCCAGCAAATTTTTTGATAATCTTGCAGTTGATTTCCAATGAGCCAGTCAGGCATCCTTCACCTTTAATGCAAATTACCAGTGTATGTGATTAATGAATTTTTTATTGCTGGCTGTTTACTATAGTCAGTTCAAAATATTGAGGAACTCTAAATGAGGTCCCATGGAAATCATGGAATAGTTTAACAAATCGTAGTCATAATGTAGCAAAAAAATTGTTCTTCAACTTTTCTTTTTCAGCTGCTGCTATTTGAAATCACCTGTTTTCAAAACTGGGACAAAAGATTTCCCAGTGAATTCACCAAGTCTTTAAATTTAGTGTCCTATTCTGGAAGGAGCTGGACCCATAAGAACGAAAGGAGAGGCGTGACGTGGTACCTGTGGGAATCAAAAAAAGTTGCTTGCTGAAAAAAAATTCCTCCAGCTACGACTTGAAGAGGGAAGGCACTGGCAGAGCCAAGGAAGGCTGGTGGTGGAGTCTCTTTTCTCTCTCTCCGAAATATGTTGGAACTGTAAGTGTTTATATGGAACTAAAAGATGGCTTTGATCTCGCCGCAGCGGTGGAGTTGACAACAGCAGTAAACAGTTGTGGAGTCTATCTGTCATGATTTGAGATGCTGAGCTTTAGGAATACACAAGAGGAGATAAAATTGAGATGAAGACAAATGGGTTTATTTCCTTATGGCTACTCCATTTCACTGTCATTAGCACGGGGATTCTCGATCATAAAAAGCGTCATATTCAGAAAAAGTTGTTCAACAGACACCTATTTTTCAAGATTGTCCATTGCTAAGTGACACAGACAAGGGTATACTTTTTTTTTCCGCCCATTGTTTCACCCTTATTCCTCTCATAACTTCTAAGGAGAAAAATAAGGAACAAATTCCTATCATTCAATGCTTTAATATTAAACTGTTGGACACTTCTGAGGCTATGATCAGCTCCAAGCTCATATCCTGTGCTGCTGACAACTGTAATAGTATCAGTACGGATCTCAGGAAAAGCTGCTGTAAAGTGAAGTTACGGAATTTTTGCGGCTTGAAGTCTTGTGTCCTTTATAAGTGAAATGTTTTGGTTTTTCTTTTTTGATGCCTGCTTGTATGAAATCAAAGCCAAGGCTCCTGTTCAACACTGATCTACAAATAGGGACATATTTTGCTCGTTTCACTAGAAGCTTGAGAAGTGACTACTTCATTTGAGAGACACCAAATAAATACGGGAACTTGTCAAAATAAAGTCTGAGAGGAAATATTTCAGATTCCCTAGATCATAAGTCACTTTTGAATATCTTAGGTTTCCCATCTAGGGTGTGGATTCAGGAATCTATCTTATAGGAGGAAAACTTCATAATAAGAAAATGAAATCACAAAATTAATCACACATCAGAGAACCTTGTCTGTATAGGCATTTTGTCTTTTATAAGAGCATTACAAATACAGAAAATGAAACAATACATTGATTTTGGGGAGAGTACAAGTCAAGAACAGATAAAAACTCTCTAAGGAATCTAGGCCTTCATGGGAGGTGGAAAAAAATGGGTAATTTTCATATTTTAATAGTCTGCTTTCACCATGAGAAGACCTTTAAGTGTCTTTCATATGATTAAGGTTCACAGGACTTAAAATAGAGAAAAGTGAAATGGTCAAGAGGTGACCAGGAAGAATAATTTGACAGGTAAGGGACAAAGCACTTCTGTCCATGTCTCAAGGAGATTGAGGTATGGTTTGATTTGAGTTTATATCTGTTACTAAGCACAGGAAATTTTGTAAATGCATAATTACCATGTCCATTTGACAGCCTACATGAACTGCCAGTACATCTGAGGGAAAAGATCAAAGCAAAGAATTCGCAGACTTGTGCATGCAACTATGAAGTTATTGTATGACGTTTTTTCAGTTTAACTACAAATTCTACTTGTATGTAAAAATGTCATTTACATTTTTGCAGAAGTTCTTCTAAATTAACTTTCATTATTTATTAATTTAACCTGATGATGTCTTATAATTAGAACTGCTGAGAGATTGACTACAGTGTGGCACGTCCCTATAATTAGAACTGCATTGTTCACCACTCTGTAGAAGTTTTTAATATACTCACCCACACCTCTGCTTGCCTGAGGAATGAAGTGGGTGAAAAAACCTAAAGACCCTGAAAATACGGGCATGTGTAAATACATATAAGTATAATGTTAAAAATCTAGGCTAGGAGTAGTTTATTTTAAGCGATTTAGAATGCAAATCGTTATTCTGCTATGGAAAGAAGCAGTAGGAAAGTGAATGGTAGCCCAGAAGTTGTTAAATTATACATAGGGGTTCCTTGGAGGTCTGGTTATATAGCCATATATATGCATTTCGATGGAGGAATAGTGGCAAATTATAGTTGCATTCCGTAATAGTAATTACTTTTTATTTACTGTAGTAAGAATTACCTCCATTTTATACTGGAATAACAAAGACATAGATCTAGTTACTGACTTTGCCCAACAGTTCTTTCAGCCAAAGAGTGACAGGACCAGAAATTACTCCATTCTCTTTTAAAAGGAAGAGAAATCATGGAGCAAGGACATCATCAAACTCTAGGTTTTAACTCATTCCCTTTATTTCACATCAGAGGTATTGCATTGTGCACCGGGATTTTTAATGAGCAAAAGACAAAAGAAGGATGCTCTGTTCTCACTGACCTCCCTGGCTATGACAAATCTCTGAGGTGCAAGGCAGGGAGGCAGCGAGGGCAACTCAAGTTTTTTTTTAAATACTGGGATGGCAGAGCAGCAAAACCTTCCACTTTCCAGATGGAGCATTGTTAATATTCTGGATTTGTGGCGCAGCGCTATTTTGAAACGAATAAAACAAAGTAATAAAATAAAATAAAAAGAAGAAGAAGCTCATTTGCCATATGGCTGTTTATTCCTCTGCGCTGCAGCTCGGAGGTAAGGAATGTGTGGTTCCTCAATATGGCACATCCACACGCTCCTCCCAGGTGCATACGATCTAGCACACCTAGATTAACGCAAGCCAAACTCCTTTTGATTGCATTGAACATGTGGCATCGTGGCTTAAGGGATTTTCCCCTTCAGCTGGAGTATAAGACACGTTTGACAGCCAGCAGAGGAAAAGACACATTTAGGACTGAAAAGGAAGAGTGCAGGGGGAAGAGGCAGGTGGAGGCAAAGGCACAAAAGATAACGTGGTTGGTTGCTCAGCGTTTTCTGTGTGAAATGAGTGCTTGGGAATTTGGGATTCTGGCAGCCCAAACAAACAAAGGTTTGCCTAAAGGGAGAGTGAAACATGAGCAGCAGCATTCCTGGCTCACCACCATCAGGAGATTTGAGAGGATACAAATTTGAGCAGACACAAAATTCGTTCAGGTACCCATCAGAGAATGACCAGAAATGGCAAAACTTCCAGAACACCCCAGACACTTACAGGTGTGTTCAGGGAAGGAGTGTTGCCTGCCTTACAGGTATTTCATGGCACTTGACAGTAAATATAAATAGCATATAAACATATTTATATGTCTGTAAACTATAGAAAGCAATATTTAGTAATGTTGACTCAATCTCCAGGATTTTACTTTGCGGCATAGGGCAGAAAAGGGGTGATAACCTCTCTTTTCTCAGCAGGCCACCATGGACATTTTTAAAAAAAGTAAAAATAAAAGAAACTTGCTACGAACCATAACAACATGTTATTTGATTTTCCTGAATTCATCAAAGCAATCAAAGGAAGGCCAGGCCTGCCACAACCACAAGCACTTGAGAAGTTTGGAGCACCTGTGTCTGCGTGCCTATTTCAGGAGAGCATAAGTGAGTGTTCTCTGCTCTGCTGCAGGAGGATAAAAGCATTAGGATGCCAGAGTTACATTTTAGGTAATATAACCCTTGCGATAGGGCACTTCAAATCTGGAACAGGTCACTTAGAGGAGCTACTCCACTCCTTTTACCTTTTTTGGTCCTGATCTGAGGTTTTCTGTCTTATTTCTAGGACACGAGTGAAGTTTGGAGTAGAAACACTGCACCACTGCACATAGAAGTGAAGACCACATAGACACAGAAGTATTCTGGGGGATATTACCACTCCCAGCCTCACAGCTCAGTGGAGACCATATAATGCTCGTGGAAAAAAAAAAGAAAGAAAAAAAAAGGGGTGTACTGAGAAATTATTATTATCAAAGAAATTATCAAAGCAATTATTCCACACCTTCTTACCCTGACTGTTCATTTAGGACAGCCATTTAAGGAAACCAATGACAACATACAGTATAATTTAAATGAATTTGCAACCCATGACATTCCAACCAAAGGCCTAATCCAAGGAAATAGGATGTGGTGCCCATAGAAAACCAAAAAATATCTTTTTGTTTGTTTGCTTTGCTTTGTTTAAATGGAGATGAGGCCTCCAGGATTTGCTGTGCAGAAAGTTCTGAGGAGGCATCGAGAGTAACTTGAGGGGGAAAAGTGTGGTAGCTCATCCACATTAATTCTGGATAACAAGGCAAAACTTATCTCCTGATAGCTCTCTAGCTATTCTGATGATAGGAACCTCAATACAAAGCACTTACGCATGCACTTAATTTCAAATCCAGCGGTAATCCTGATTGAATCAAGACGTCTACCTTTGTGCTTAAAGTAAAGCATGTGCTTAAGTACCTTTTTGTATAGGGGCCTTAATTACATTCTGTGTGTGAGAGGATATGATAATTTTAGTTGGCTTTCCCAAGAGAGCCTTTAGTTAATAAAATAACTAGGTTTAAAACTCTACAGAGTTGTATGGGAACAGAATTGTGCTCCTCCTCCTGAAGCCCAGCACAGGGTAGACTGTAATTTAATTGTTGGAAGCACAGAAAATGCTGAAATGCTGTATGTCTTAATATTTTACTGCAAGAGCATGTTTGTTTCTATTACGGAATACCTTGGGAAACCACTGAGCAGTGCTACCACCAGTTATTCATAGCCATGTTTGAATTTACTGATGTTCAGTTACAGGCTTTAGCTGTTTCACCAGATGAAAGAAGGGGGTGGAAAAAAAGGTCCAATTAAGAGGAATTTCTTTAAAGAGAAGGGATGAAAACAAAGCAAAAATGAAACTCATGTTCTTTCCCAACAGAATCACCTGCCCCAGGGAGGAAAATTCAGCACAATCAAGAGCAGATCAAAATAAAATTGGGGCAGATCTGTTTGCAAATAGTTTCCTCAAAGGCCCTTATTATGATTGTTCTATGATATTGCTCTGTGTGAAAAGGAGTGTGTAAGCTGAGCCTGTGAATGCATGGCTGTGAGAGACAGTGGAGAGCAGAGGAAGGACTCTGGTGAACTCCCTGTAGATCCTCAGCCATCGTACTGAAGGTGCTCATTTCAGCCTTTCAACCTGCTGTGTTCTGCACAACACGTCACCAAAATGTTTCCTGCACAACCAGCTGCTCCCAAAAGCGGTGGAAGGGAACTCTTCAAGGCAGTAATTTGGGCTGGGCAGCTGCAGGCAGGTGGAACCCAAGAGCCAGGATCTCACCTGAGCCGTAAGCTGCAGAATTTAGGCAGCTACAGAGTCTGGGAGACATTTTTTCCTATTTGTTGGGTGCATTTCAAGTGGTTTTATGTGCATATCACGAGTCTTTGTGTAACATTGAGCAGTGCAGACCAGACCTTCTTAGAAGCAGTTTCCCATAGTGGTCACTGACTGCAGAAGGTAAAAACTGCAGAAACTCTTGTGAAATAGCTAAAGCAGAGCTAAGTCATATCACATCAGGATCTGACAATTTTTCATCACTGTGTTTGCAGCAGCAAAGCTGATTTTGCTTAAATTGCAAAGAGTAACAATTTCTACTAGTTGATTAATACATACCGTGTTTTATGCCATGGACAGGTTCCATGTTATGTTAGTTTGACAGCATCACAATGTGCTTTTGCTTAAAAAAAGTTCTCAGCTGGAAGAAGAAGAAAAATATTTTGAATTAACATTAGAAAGACACATAAAATAAAAACAAAAAAAAAAAAGAAGGAAATATTATATTTTTTACATATTTTTAAATGGAAAAAAAAATCTTTTACCTCAAAGTAGAGAATGAGATTTTAGGCCACTCTTGTATTTTAGTATATGTAGTAATTTAGTAGTGATTTAGCATTAACTTTTACAAAGTTAAAGATTAAAAAAAATTATCCATTAGAAGTGCTAACTATAAGTGGCTTCTAAGAAATTTCTACTTGGTTCTCTTTGGGATTGACTAGCAAAGGGGATTTATGGAGCTAAGCACCACTCCCTGCACTCAACTTGCAGAGTTTAACCCCTCGTGGTCTAAGATCAGATGGCACCTTTTGGTCACCAACCTGCCTGTAGTTCTGTAGGATCAGATGTTCCACACATTTCCTGATGCTTGGAATGCAGGGACCCTTTTGCACCACCTTCCCACGGAGGGAGGAATGGATTAACAACAGTGAGGTTTTTCCCAGAAAACCCAGCAGCTGTGACAACCTGCAGGTGTGCAGTGTAAGTGAAGGTCTGCAGTCCCTTCCTAGGCCGCAGAAAAATAGAGAAATTACTATTTTAATAGCTACATGCTCAGGAGTGTCCTCCTCAAATGTGGGCAAACACGGCTGGCTGCTTTTCCAATCCAACGTGTTAATGGTTGTGCGGGAGTACAAGCCCTCACGCAGGATTTTAGGGGAGAGGTTGGGCAAAAACCAGCCCGGGTGTTGGGAAACTGCAGTTAAAAAAGTGATTTTCAATAATGTTACTATTTACAGGCTTAACCTTGCTTCCATCTGAGTCAGCAGCAGACGTCCAATGATTTCAATACTGGAGGCTAAAGCACTCAATACCTTTCAAACTGTAAGGTCAGAACACAAATTCTTGATGTATAGACCCCCAGCCAGCAAGGGAAAGAGGGGACAAAATGAAGGTCTGTGACACAGACGTTCAGAAATTTGAGACCTTGGTTCACCAGCATCAAATTTCAATTTGAATATGTATAAATTCTTAAGTAATGGAGGAACTAAGTTGGCAAAGTACATATATATTAGTCTAAACTCAGATTAATTTCAGATCCATGTAACAAACAGCATCCAACTTCAATCACTTGCATAGTTAAAGTATTTGAATGGCTTAAACTTAACCATATGCTTAAATCTCTAATGAACAGAGACCAGACTGCCTTTTTTTAAAAAAAAATCTTACATTTAACATTTGCCTAAATACCGATTTAGGCTCAGGGACTTAAATCTATGGAATAATTTTAATTTAGAAAGACAGTGGTAAAATGGGGGAGGAAATTCTTTCCTTCTTCTGAGCTGGAAAATCAGACAGAAAGGGACTCTGATATTCCACATAACACCCCACAGCATCCTCCCCCTTCTATTTCCACTGTAAATAGAATTTCACTTACTGCCATTCACTTCACAGGAATCAACTAATTTGAAAACTGCTGTTACATCTCCCCTCAGTTTTCTGATCTTCTAACTAAACAAGCCCAGTCCTCTCAAATTTGCTTGTAAGACATTTTTCTATAGGTCTTTGATCATATTTGTCATCTTCCTGTGGACTGTTCCTGCTTTCTTCACATCTTTCTTAAAATGTAGTAACTTGAACAGGAGATCAGGGTTGAGGGCTTTACCAGAAAATTGAAAATATTACTTGCTGGGATTTATATGTGATGCTTCTTTTTATGCCTGTTGGTACAAGTGGTTAAAATGATTCATTTATGTGCAGATTATTTTCCCTTATAACCCCAAAATAATTTCTGGCAAATCTACCGTGCCCTCCTTCATCTTATATTTGTGCAGAAGTCAGGAGTTTGGTCAGAGAGAATAAAATTAGGCATAGATACTTGGCCTGTTTGTTATTTAACCACCTTTTATTTTTCCAGACTATGATTCTAATTTGCTAAAACTGTTTTAAATTCTAATCTTCAGGGTGCTTAAGAGTTGTCTCAATTGGATACAATTGACAAAAATGAATAAACATGCTCAATTCCACCCTTCATTACTAAAAATAGAGATTAATACCAAACCCAGGAGAGGTCAAAGTGTGACTCCTTTTCTGCATTGTTCCAGTGTAACAGAAACCGATTTAGAACTTTTTTTTTTCTTTTAATTCAGTTTTCTAACTGGATGTGCATACAACAGTTGCCCATTTTGCATTTTCTTGGTGTATTTATGGTAACATCTTTCAAATCATGTCAGAATCAGATGGTGACTCACAACTTCTTCATTCTATGAATGCTGTTACCCTGCCATTGAAGGAAAAGTGATTGGTTTGACAGCTTAGTCTGATGTATCTGTCAGTTGTTACTTATCACTTTTACATCCTTTGCTTACAGGTGGGTTGAGTATTGCTCCTTATCTATTTGGCCTAGAATTTCTTTATCTGCAATTCTTCCCTGTTTAAAAATCAGATACTACATTCCCCTATTTCCTGTATTCTAGATTTCCAATCATTCTCTCATTTTCCTATTCACCCGTTCTAGATTATTTCAGCACATCCAGAAATAATAGAAAAAGTTCATCTTTTTCAAAGTAATCTCTAATTTATTCTTTGCTTAAATGAATCTAATTTCTTTGTGGTGGAGAACTGAACTTTTTTTTTTTAAGTGAAGAATGGAGAAAAAACCCTTGGCATTTCAACACCATCTTTATCATCTTTTATGTCATCCAATAGTTAATAAGAGAATTAATGGGGGATTCTACTGGGCAGAATCAAAATTAGCAGAATCTATCCAAAGCATTTCCCAACAATGCAACCAAAGGCATGGGGTTTAGTTCAATATTTTTCCTATACTGTATGGGCACACATCTATAAAAATATATATCTATTAAATTTCATACTGAGCAATTGAAAAATCAACTTAGCAGGAAAATGAAAGAGCTTGAAAGCTATTTCAAAAACACCTTTCAGCATCTGTAAAATTATTAAAATCTTGGGGGAAAGCTACCTTGTACTTTTTTCATTGAACTGAAAATACAGTAATTATAGTTCTGCGCCATGTTGTTCCCAACCTATTATAATAAATATTTTACATGCATTTCTTTTTTCACTTTCTCATCTATTGATTCCTATGCAAAAGCGAATTTAATGCGATGTAGAGACATCAGTTAGGCAGGGGTCCCCTTTGTATTTGGTGGGAGAAATTTATACACACTTCATTGATCGTTTCTCTACATTTATGTGAATATTACAATTTTTTAAGTATATTTTATGAACAAAGGAAAAAGGCATGTAAAAGTCTTGGGGTAAACCCGGTGACATGGAAGGACTTGTACTTTTTCAGCCTGATGAGCAGAGAAGAGAGGTTAAGGAATAGGAGGGGAAGGATCTGTAATAGTCATCTGATACCGGGAAAGTTTTAAAATTGCCAAAGGTAAAAACCAAATAACCATGAGTGTAACTTTGCATTATCACCCTAAGTTTCCTGGCCCACTTAAAGACTGCACCCTGGAAACGAGGAGTTCATAAATGTTAAATTAGACAGACTTTGCTCTGTGATGCCAGCCATGGCTGTGACCTAAAGCAAGAATACAGAATGCCTTTCAGTTAGAGAGTCTGTCACTCTCGTTCCCTTTGATGCTCTTCCTTCACTTTCAGGAAGAGAGCACAGGGAGTTCGGGTTTGTGGCCTGCTCCCCTGTTGTCCCTTATTTTACCGGCATTGAAATCCAGATGAAACCTCGAGCCGCACGAGCAGCACACACACAAAAAATCCTCTCCACTTTCATCAGTAACTTTTCCCTTTATGAAAGTTTCAGTCGGAGAGCTGGTGAGCCTTATTATGCAGTCACCCAGCTCTGGTTACCACGCAGCCGCTCAAAATGAGGCGCTGTAGCAACTCCCATAAAAGGCTCCGTCTCTCTGGCCGAGGCTCTTTCTTCCTCGAGCTTTGAGGTGCGGCAGGAGTGAATGAGTCTCTGCGGGTGCCCTGGCTCCTGCAGATCACAGGGGCTCCGTGGCCCCTCGTAACCTCCCCGGTTATCTTTGCTCTGGCAACAGCATCCCTACGTGGACAGGGAAGGCTGAGTCAGCAGCCCAGGGCCACCAGCCCTTTCTTCTTAGAAACCGCTGTGGTAGGAGGCGAGATACATTGACTCCACAGAGTCGTCCGAAAAGAAGGTTTTATTTACAATCCCAACAGTTTCTTTTAGAACAGGCTGTGTAAAAAGGTCTATTATTGCTCCATGGCACTGACACTGTTCTCCATTGGTTCAGGAATAGGAAACAACCCCTGGGGACAGTTGTTCTGGCAAAGGGAACACTGTTTGCTGAACCTGTGCTGGGAAACGCAGAGAGATGTTTTGGAAAGGAAGATGTTGACAGCTTTCCCTTGGGAAAGGAGCCAGCAATGGTTAGCAAGCTAAAATTCTCCTGGGCTCAGAAATATTGAGCCTACAAGAAACTTTAGCTGTAGTCCTGTGTTAAGGCAAACTTCTCCCTCTGTCAAAATTACGCGCATTCCTCTCGTCCCTGGAGTTTCGGGAGGTGGGACAAAGCTTGCATCTTCTCTACTAGCTAAAAATTGTTGAAGTCAAAACAGGGGACTGGACTTGGGTTTGGTCAGAACTGCCTGAAAAAAGTGCAACCCCTTCCTCTAACTAAAAATTGTTGAAGTCAAAATGATCCCTTAAATTTTAGCTTTCATGATTTTCATATTCTGTGCTGCCTAGGGGTGCAGCTCTGAGCTCACACTCAGTGTCACTCAGCTTTTTTTCACAGACTAGGGAGACAAAACAAATCCTTTTCCTGCTGGAGACCAAGGACAACTTTCAGGCCCAAAAGCACAAACAATGCGGGACTGAAGGGAGGGACAAGAAGGATGGGACCTCACAGCCTGAGGCTGTAATTGGACAATTAAACCCCAATATGCAAATGGACCAAAACTTATAAAAATGTAAGACCTTGTGACTGGTCACCCCATTTGTGACCATTTTGGGTCCATCTTGGGTGTAGCCCTGGTCAGGTTCTGTCCTGCCCAAGGTGCACCCTAAAGGCCTTTCAATACATCTCTACTTTATTCTCCAGCTCTGTCCAGTCTCTGTTTCAGGTCAGCCCTCCCAAGGCATCAAAAAGAGGAAACTGGACTTGGATCTGGTCAGAACTGCCTGAAACCTGTGCAGCCCCAAGGAGACAGAGAAGTGGTTCACACCCTTCTGTTCCTCACTGGGTATAACAAAGCTGGAACATAGTTAACATGTCTAGGATTTATCAAGGCTGATTTCTTCTTAAATCAGCATAAGATTGTAGATTTGTTTTGTTTTGTGCTTGCAGCCTGATTAGACTGCTAGGTCATCTGCTGTTGGGAATGTGTCACTCTGTTGAAGAGTGACAGCGTTGTTTTTTGGGACTGATGGCAACCTCCTCAACAGGGTTAGAGCACATTGCAAAATGTCTGGAGCTCAGCCTGTGCTGATGTCCCTACTGCTGCTTCTGCTTCGAGGAAGCAACTGGAGACGAATTACTGGTCTTAACTTCCTAATTAAGGAAGAGCTGGAGGGAATACATCATGGCCAGTAGGACAAAAAAAAAAAAAAAAGGAAGAAAGAAAAAAAAAAAAAAAAAAAAAAAAAAAAAAAAAAAAAGAAAAGAAGAAGAGGATTTTTTTTCTGGTTTATGCTTCAAATGATTCATGACTTTCCATACATCATATGCGGTCCTGGTTCAACAAGAGTCTTAGGCAAGTGTATTGCTTTAACTTGTAACCTTTTCTGAAAACTATTGGAAAATTGAGTAGGGTTTCATTTCAAAAATTAAAGAGTAAGTGAGGACAGTGGTTAGATCCCAGAGAAACTGTGTTTGTTCTACAGTTTTCAACGCTTGCTAGGGACACTTTTTTCACGTTTGTCTTTTGTAGCTGATCCCCTTTAGTGGGACTAAAGATTGATGTGTCTATCACTTCAGAAACATGTCCTATTTCACTGTGACTTTAACAAGCCTGTGAGATCTAATAAGGTTTTTAGGGATTGCAGAACACAAAACCAAATTGAAAGTAACCTACCCTTAGCTTTGGTCAACTCCATGTACACCTGAATAAATGACGTGGTCTAAGGGTCTATCATGCATAAGTAACATCTATATAGCATTGTTCATAGAACACCACCCCTAAAACTGAAATAGATTAATGCTTTCCTTCTCTTCTGTTGTCATAATTTCCACAAAATTTCCAATAATTTTCTGAAGAAGGCTCCCATTCAGCACCCCTACCGTTCTACTTCCTCCCTAAAAAAGTATCAAGAAATATTTATGGCCTGCAAAAAGGCTTCTATTTCTAAGGATGTGAAATGTGTTCAAGTTGTTGTAAGAAATAGAGCATTACACTTGGGCTTTCATTTAAATATGATTTCTGAAAACTAATAAAAAAATTAGAAATGTTGGTGCACAGAAAAATGACAAGTGAGAAAAAATGCATATAAAATATCCACAGGATAGCATGGGGAACTAAATGGGGGAAAATTACTTTTGCTTTGGAGAGAGCATTATGAAGGCAAGGCAATTTTATTAACACGGTTGGATAAAATATAAAGGGTTTTCCTAATCTCAGAGACTTCAAAAGAGAAATTTTTTTTGAGACAATATTAATATCAAAGCCAGTTGTCACTATTATTAAAATGTTCTTTGCTCTTCATTAGTCACAAATGATCCCCTCGACTCACAAAAAGGTACTCGGTAAATTAAAAGCTTTTATGTAACACTCCAACAAAAGTTGAATGACTCCAGAGTTAAAAGGCAACTCTTGTGTCTGTCAATATTCAAAGTGGTACCCGATTTTTTTTTTTCCTTTTTTAAAGCAGCAATTTCCTTGGGGTATTTATTCATCTATAGATCTATTAAGAGTCTGATGAGGAATGGACGATTAATGAAAAGCTTTGTCATTCCGAGTTCTCACGAGCGATCATTAAAGGCCTGATTTTTGCGTCGTGGGCAGCCTGCTAGCACCATGCAAAATCCCTCTGGAGGATAAACAGGTCCATCCATCTCCAGGCCGGATTTATGTCTGCGTGAGGGCAGAGTGGTAATTCCTCGTGTTGGGTACCGCTCCTGACGCACTGTGTCTAAAGCACTTCAAAAGAGTTTGTTTGCTGATCGTGTTAGCCCGAGCACAGCTCATCCCTCCAGTGGGGCTGCATTGTGCCACTCTTAATCGCTGTTTAATTGCAGTCTCACACTGCTGAACTTAATGGGAGCTCCTCACCCACTCGGATGGTGAAAGGCTGGAGGACAGGATTATGGGATTTTCTCAATGTAGACTCAGAAATACCACACAAGGTGTGGGGAAGTCAGTGGAATTTGCCCACCGCTGGATTTATGTGGTTGCTCAGAGTTTTCCCTCCACTGAGCCATGCATATCTCTCTGAGGCTGAGATGTGGGGACTGAGGATTCACTGTTGATTTTCACTTTCAGATAACCCTGCTGGTGGTACCATTTATCCGTTCTGTTGTGGCCTTGTGGGAAGGTTGGTGCTGGAATGGTGGAGGCAGCACTGAGAGCCAGATTTCCAGGATTTCATGCCTGCCCTGATACAGACTTGCCCTGTGCCTTCAGTTGTATCACTTTCCTCCTTTGTGCCTCAATTTTTCTATTTATAAAATGGGAAAAGAAACGACAGGCTAAGGCTGAATTAATACCTTTAGACTGCAATAGAAAGGTAATATAGTAGTACAAAGTATTAATTATTATATTATCTCTCCCTTTTTAATGGATTTATATTTAATTCAGTTACAGAGAGACGCTTTGTTCGCATAATAACATTTTCTACTGCCTTTGAGGCTCATAGGAGCAAGCTTGTGGGAAGGAAACTGGTAACTGTTTGAATTTAGAAATGCTGCTGGTTTCAGTGTATTTAAAATGCTGTTGAAGTCAGGACGATTTAAATGTGTGAGATTTCAAATGTCTCATTGACACACATCGCAAATTCCTTCATTGCCTGAGGGAGCTACAGCAAAAGGAAAAGTTGGAGTCTTTTAGTTTCACAGTTAAGGCAGCTCTTTTTTTGAAGTGAGTTAATGATGGAGCATTTGCCTGTGCAGTTGTAACAGAGCAATCTGTCACTGTGAGAAGGCTCCTGGGGTGACTACCAGGACGTGTTAACTAGCAGTGGTACCTCCATCCTACATGACCCATTGCTCGCCCCGGTGTTGCGATATATTCCAGCCAGATTCCTGAGTGAGAAATGGGGATGGATTCATGTTTTGAGCAGAGGCACAGGCCCAACCCAGCTTGTAAAAACTGAGGGTGAGGGAACTCTGCTGAGGGAAGAAAGCTGAGGGTCTGACCAATGTTTTTTTTCTGTTCTTGCCCTCAGCTTTGAGGGAGGGGTGCATCTGTTGTGTTTGTCATGGAGCTGGCTCTTCTCATGGTCCCCTCACTGCACACCCCACCACGGGACATATTGTAAGTACACACTCATTGATCCTCACTCCCTCTGATGACAGATGAAAATATTCTGCCACTGCACCCTATGCTAATGTTCAAATGAAGGTGAATAGTAGGCGCTGAGGCACACCAGGTTGCACACCTGTATGCATTTATTTGGGAATGTGATGCTGAAACCAGCCTTCTTCTCTCAGCTCCAGAACAGCGCGAGATTTTCAGGTGTGTGAATTCCCCTATGTTAGGGCTTGTTTTCTCGGCAGGGGTGCCAAGACTCCGGGCTGGAAAAAAACAACCAAGTGGTTGGACAAAATTCTGGCCCTGGGCATAGGACAAACAGGACCATAGTTTACTCCTGTGGTTCGTTTCATGGTCAGATTCTGTGTTATGTAAGACTGGAACAGTCTTTCACTTATGCTGGATAGAACACGATTGACTTAAACTCTCCCAGTCATGATGATGGAGTATCAAACTGGATGCACTGGACATTTGTAGCAGAAAAAAAAATGTCAGAGTGAAACCAGAGAACTGACTTCCTACCTTTCCTGCTTCATTTGGCGTGTGAAGCAATTCTCAGTGGAACAGGGCTGGAAGAAACGTGTCTCAAAAATATGCAGAGACATTCCACGTGGAAGTTTCTGTAACAGTCAATGACCAAATCCTCCATATTGTTCTCCAAAGCCATAATTTCAGCTGATGTCTATGCCCAAAGAAAAAATCAAAAATATGAGTAAACCAAATCCAATATATCCCATATACTCCTTCAGCTCCCAGAAGATAACATATTCCATACATCTAATACATTCTTCCGGTTTTTGGAACTGGAACCCTGGAATTACAGCTGCTGATTGTGAATAATGTTTGAAATGAGAAATCCAATGCCTGACAACTCCTTCTGTGAAGAAATTCTTCCTGATGTCCAACTGAACCTTTCCTGGCACAACCTGAGGCCATTTCTAGTCCTGTTGGAAATGTGAGGGAGTACTCTTGTCCCTGCAAAATGAAACTCAGTCTCAGGATATTCTGTGTGGGATTACATCTGCTTTGTTTCTGTCAAGATCCTCCTCAGGACTGGAAAGTGATTTTCTTTTCATGTCACATTGCTCTACACCCAAAGAAATTATTTGTTCCATTATTTATACAGAAATTAGCAAAATCTCATTTTTTCTGGAATTTTGCCCCACATCCTCCACAGGTACCAACCTCAACAAATCCTTTTTCTTTCCACCCTGCTCTTAAGAGTCTGCTCTAAACTTATTTGTCCGTGTCATCCAACTTCCCCAGTCCTTCCCCATGAGATCATGATGTTTCCCCATCCTGCCCTCAGGTAAGTTCCTCTTGGTGTGTTCTACCACAGAATCTCCATCCACTCTGTGCCCCCTGCCTGAGCTCCTTTGTGGCTGAACAAGAGATAGCACTTGCCATGGCTGGCCTGGCACACTGGGCACCCTGACTGATTGATTTGCCAGCCAGCTGAGATGAAAGAGCAGGGATGACTGCTGTGTTCCCTGTTTTTCCCTCAAGGGAATAATTTTAAATCATTTTCTTCCACCACCATTTGTGGAAAATGCCAACTGCCAGAGGACCTGAAGGAACTAAGACCCCATCCAGTCTAAGATTTGACTGAAGTTGCCTCACAGGTGTGACTGACAGGCAGATCAAGCTAATTTTATTTTTAACTAGGTTCCTAAGGGAAAAAAAAAATCAAGTTGTAGTATCAAATAGACTCTGAGAAGAAGATCAGGAACCTATATCATTTTTCCTCAATTTTTTTTACACCATCTTTAATCTGACACATCTAATTGTACTCTTTGTGTTCTGATACAGAGCTGGTAGAGGGTATTTCTTTTTTGTAAGACTGGGTATTAATGGGCCCTGAGCACTGCTGGGACTTCCAGATGTCACTGCAGTAAAACTAAGTAAAGATAACCTCATGAAAAGTTTCTCTGAGCTGTAGCGCGTTCCCACACCTGCAGGGAATAAAGATACTGAAGGTGCATTACAAAACTACCCAGAATCATAGAATCTCCTGACTTGGAAGGGATTAATAATGATCATCAAAGCCCAGTTCCTGGCCTTGCACAGGACACCCTGAGAATTACACCATATTTTTGCACTCTGTCAGGCTTGGGGCCATGACCACTTCCCTGGGGAGCCTGTTCCAGTGCCCAACCACCCTCTGGGTGAGGAACCTTTTCCTGATATCCAGCCTAAACCTCCCCTGACTCAGCCTCGTGCTGTTTCCTCACGAGTGAAGGGTTCAGTGCCTGCCCCTCCTCTTCCCCTCACGAGGAAGCTGCAGACAGCAATGAGGTCTGTCATCAGTATCTTCTGGAAGGAAGGAAGAATCCGGAATGGAAAGAGAAGCAACATTGCAGGGAAATCTGTGCTGTCTTGATCTTCAGTTTTCCCAGCGCAAGTTCTCTTATCACTCCGGATCAGCACATTACCGGGGTGTTAGGCTTTGCTTAACTAGCAAAATCATCCCTTCTTTTGAGAGAGCAGAGCCGCTTAGTGCCTGTTCACACACTGCTTGGTTCAGGCTATCTCGTGTTCTAATGAACATATCACAGCAATAGCTCAGAGCTCCCCATATTTCCAAAAAGCATATGTTAAACAATGTAAGCAAAGAGAAACCGTAACAGGCTTCACTTGTCCTAACAGTCCATCTGTTTCCCACTCCCCACTGAGCACATCTCTTTTCCTGGTTCCCTTTCAGGTGCACTCTTACCTTATGTAACGTGCTTTTTATTGGAGATTCATGCTGTGACCCTGTCAGAATTGCTACAGCAGGGGTGACCTCGGTAATGACTGTCCACAGCCTGCCAAGCTAAGTTGGTCAGTGTTAGCTGATTAAACTTTTAACAACATCCCCTGTGCGATAAAGGGCAAAATGACAACTTTGCCCATCGTCAAGGTGTCTGTATAATAAACTAATTAGTAAACCACACAGTCTGTGGAGCTTTTAATGAGTGCTATCGTCTGGCCTCTGTAATAAAAACCCAGTCTGCCCCCTTTTGGGATTCAATTAAGGCACAGACTGTCATATGCTTGGCCTGGCTGATCAATGAATCCATTCCGACCTTTGTCGGAGCTGTTTGCAAGGTCGCCGGCAGCAGCGAGGGAAGCCAGCCTGGTGCTGGGGAGACAAACCCAGCAGCACCCGACAGGCACCAGGATCAGCTGCTAATGTCCTCCAGGTCCTTTGACATCAGCAGAAGTTTTCTCTCACACAAAGGTTAGCTGAAAGAGAAAGTGGCAATATGCATATATATAAAATTTAAATGTATGGATGCCAGTTCTTCTGAGTGGAAAGGTTTCCCTGTTATTTAAAGAGTTCATTAATTCCTTCACATCTGCATATACCTAGACACCTGTGGGGTTTTTAAGCACTGAAATATGCTGTCAAATGTTTGCTCTCTAAGCTGCGTTTATTGCTATGATCCAGATACACAAACAAAACAAACACAATAGAGCAGCCCTAGATTATACAAAACAGCCCCCTTTTCAGGTCCTTGCATACAAATAATACTTATCACTGTACAATTCCAGAAGGGGTTTATAGCACTGAAATAATTGTTAAGGTGCTCCACTGCAATGTTACAGAAGGGAAAATTTCTTGGGGAAAAAAATTGTCAGACAGGCAATGACCCAATGAGATACCCAGGGGCTGTAGCGAAGGCATCTTTAAAAGTTAAGAGTTCAAGTTTCAGTCCTTTCACCTCTGACTTCACCCTCAGGAGGATAAACATGAATCAGGGGACTAGTAGAGTGAAGACAAGCCCTTTAGTGTCATTATCATCTGTCCTGAGCGTGGCTATAGGAGCCTGAGCTCCAGGCAAGCTCTGTCCACAGCCACACTGCCACCACATGAGAGCCAACCAAGAGGCACTTGGTTGTTATTACTGCTGTAGCAGCAGTCTGGAACCTCCAGCCCTCCCAAACATCAAATAACAATAAAGTACTGCATTAGGTGGTGTGGCAGGGCCATTAGCAACGGTGTCCTACTGTGAAATCTGTATGCAATCAGAAGAGCAAAAGCTGGATGGAGTTTATGAATTCATTCTGCACAGGTGAGAATACTAAACTCCAAACAGTGGGCTTTCTCTTCTGTCCTCTTCTTTTTTTTATTTTGAATTGAAGAATCTGTCCTCTGCCACCTCATAATATTTTATAGCCTGGGGAATAAGGAGGTGTCTGAAAGGTGATTTTTAACTGCTGTTATGCAAAGAAAGAGAAAAAAGAATCTGGTCACAATTCTCCTGCTGATTCAGAAGCTGAGCAGCCTCTCTAGGCAAAACCCACTTGGATTTATATCAAGAGATTAAGTTCTGTTGGTCTTTTAATACCAAAAAAGCAGAAACACGAGGTGATTACAGTGATACAATAGTCATGCCTAGTGTTTGCATTCCTGCTATTTGCATTCCATTAGAGGTGGAAAACAATGGAAATGCAGGTCTTTGCCTTTTCTAATGTAGGCAAAATAGCACTGATAGTGCTATTAGCAATAGTCACCCTTGACTATTCAGTTACAGCAATCAGACATTTTACTTAATTATCTAACACAAATTCCATTAGTATATATATAATTTTTTATTATTCTTCATTATCACTACTCCAGTGACACGATCCTATGCCTGTCTGAGTCTCTTCCTATTTCTCTCTGGCACTTCTGCGTGCAGCCTTGCAGTCCTGCATTACTTGTGATTCCCACCTGGACCTCAGTCGCCACTGTGTTCCTTTCTTACCAGGAACTGTTACACGTCACAAAACCTTGCTGACATTTAAGACACGATTTTCTGTACACCAACACCTTTCAGCAGCAAGTCCCTAATCCCAGCTCTCTGCTAGGGCCCCCCAGTCTGCCAAAACTCAGGAGTGCTGTGCATTATTCCTTCAGCTGCTGCCTCAAAACCACCAAGGAAAAAGTGCTCACAGGCCGGGACGAAGGCAACAGGTGAAGCACTAAAGGAATATAATTCTTCATTTCTCAGGGAAGTTCAAACAGTTATTTTTGCTGGGGCCAGCCTTGCTCATCCACGCCAGCCTGTAAGGCACCAGCAGGAGGTTTTTGTGTCTGGGAGGTGTCACTCTGCTTTCCTTCTTCCAAATGCGGCTCCAGCAGTTAGTTTCAGAATTTAGCCTGTTAAGATGATTGAGAGGTAAGGAGTTGCTTGAAGGGGAGCTTTATGGAAGAGAAGAAAAAGCAAATGTCAATTTACTAAAAGATAAAACTGAGAATTTATTTTTTTTTAAATTTGGACTTCAAGTAGAAAAAAATGAACACTTCACTAAATATTGTGATTTTTTTACCCCTCTCTGGGTAATCCAACATTTAAACCACAAATATTATCTTAAGGTATTGTTTATTAAAACTGTGTCAAATCTGAATTTAGATTTCAATGCATGAGATTAAAGACAGACCAACCTGCATATGTCTCTCTGTGAATTTTTCACAGAAAATGTATGTTTTGGTACTGTCTTCTGCTGTTTCTGAGATGACTACAAGGCACTGGAATATGTTTCATTCTGTTGTATTATTTTTCCAAGCAAAAACCTGTGACTTAAGGTAACATATTTTGGTAGTTCTGATTATGTTGCTGTGTGCTGTTGAATTAACCCTCAGATCTTTAAGATAGGTTATAAGTTCTACCTATATGGTTTTACCAATCTCAAGACGCTCCAGACATATATAGGTGCAGCAGTAGGTCATACGCGTTAGAGAAAATCTTCAAAATTTTTCAAATAAGAAAAATGTGAGAAAGTTTCACATAGATGTAAAACAAACTTAAGATTAAAAATGTTTTCCAATAAAGAATAGCTTAAAACATTCTGTGTGTTGTTATCTCTTCCATTCTGCACCAAGACTTTAAAACTTTTAGGAAATAAACCATATAAGAACTTAGTGCGTCTTTGTATCTTTTCTGAGTTTCCCAGCTGTCCCTTTATATCAGCTGCTCATTTACAGCCCTAAACTTAGAAATAACAAACATCACACACTTAGATGCTACCAACCTAATTCTTTCCAAATAAGCAAAGGTACTTTGAAAATTTACTGGCCCGGACTCCAAATGCAAATCTCATAGCTTTTACTAGGGAAGTTACTGTGTGCAGTCTAATTAGCTTTTTTTCCATGGTGAAATTTACTTTTCCTTGGGTTTGCTGATGGCTGGAACAGTACTCAGATTAATATGCAAGAAGGCATCATGTAGTTCAATGACTTGTGCCTCACCTAAAATTCATGCAGAGACTTTGAGTAGTTTGAATTTTTTGGCTGATGGAATTACCATGAATCCTCATCTGCAGCGTGGCTGCACCCACTGTCAAAGATGAGAAGAAGGTGCTGTGAATGCAGGTTTTCACTGTATTCAATCGTTATTCACTGTGGATCTTTCCTCCCCAGCCCCATGAAAACCGGATCTTCTTCCCAGCTGTATTAAGTGGCAGGTGACTGAAAAATATAAAATTTCTAGCTACCCTTTTCACTCACGTTGCAGAATAATGGAAAGCATTTTAGGGAAACTCTCTGAAGATGCATACTAAAGATCAAGACAGTAAAAATAAATATCCCATAAGCTAAATCTCTCCTTTTTTATGCTTTGCAGAGGCATTTTGCATCAGCCCTTAAGCAGTTGTGGCTGTGCAAGATGTGGTTTATCCACAAGGGTCCTCTCTGCACAGAATACATCCAGGACCGGCAAAGCAGGTCCAGTTACATTTGATCACTAGCATGGGAGGTGTGATGTAGGAAGGAGGCATGGCAGAGCATCCTGACTCGAGAGAAGGCGAAATATCTTTGCTAAATACAGATTACATGAAGCCTTGAAGCTGTTCCAATGTGGGCTCGACATTTTGAGCCTGAATTTCAGCTTGCTAACCATTGCTAGCTCCTTTCCCAAGGGAAAGCTGCCAACAGTTTCTTTTTTCAAAACACCTCTCTCAGTTTCTCAGCACAGGCTCAGCAAACAGTGTTCCCTTTGCCATAACAACTGTCCCAGGGGTTGTTTCCTATTCCTGAACCAATGGAGAGCAGTGTCAGTGCCATGGACCAATAACAGACCTTTTTACACAGCGTGTTCTAAAAGAAACTGTTGGGATTGTAACTAAAGCCTTCTTTGTCTTCTGACAGCTACATGGAGTCAATCTATTTCCTGTCCTACCGTGACACTCCAACTTTTGAGCAGGGCTGGAGAGGCCTGGCTGGTGCTGAGGTGGCTCAGAGACAGCTGCTCCTGGTGTGCCGTGCAGGTCCTGGGGACGAGCAGCATCTGGCTGTCTCTGCAGTGGCTGGAACCTCACCTGGTGATGCACAACCTGCACATCTTCCTTTTTCAGTGCTCTATTCTCGGGCAGGCGTGCACCCTAAAGGGCTAACATTTGATAACAGCCTCTTTAGGTAGAAACCGATCCAAACATGGCTGTGAATATTCATGACCATGACCAATTCCACCTGAGCTTGTTAATTTGGCATCTCTAGTTCAGAAGCAGCCGTGAGGATTGCCCACGAGTTTTATCTGTCAGAAGGCTGGTGAATTGATGCCACCCTGATTTTTCAGCCTTCTTGTGCCTCTCACAGGTTTCACAGTTCTCAGTTTCTCACACACGGGTGTTATAAATAGAAGCAATGCTTTTGTTAGATTAAGTTAATTTACATTTTCCTCTTAGAGATACAGACAGCTGATGGACAGTTGTCTTGACCATTGGGATGGGGAGAGGTGTCAACCTTCTCCCCCAGTCCCTGGCCTTTGTAGAAATACTAAAAAAGTGGAGCCACATCTTGTAATAAACAGTTCATGTCTTCTCATCAGACAGTGTGTATGTGTGTGTGTTTGTCTGTCCAACAGCGACAAATTGATAAATTGTGAGCATGTCAACACAAAGATTTTGCTGCATTTATTTTCCTTTAAATGAATGCCAGGTAGTATTTGGTATGAAAGGCTCATTGGGAAACTGTAGCTAGGTAAAAGGAAAAAAAAAAAAAAAAGCAGAAAAGTAGAAAAGAATTAAAACTTTAACAAACTCTTCGCTCTAGTATTAAAAAAAGAAGCTCTGAAAGAAGGCTGCTCACATGGATTACTGATAAAATCAGGGAGTTGAACTTTTTCTTAAGTCAGCTACTGCTTCTTTACGAGAAAGCTTCAGATTTGCTACTTGGGTTTCAGTATGAAGGGAATGCTTATAAGAGATTAATTTCTTAATCAAGGTTTTATATACAATTCTGATTTAGCATTCTTGAAATTTCACCAATCATAGTTAAATTATATTCATCAGTCTGCTTTTTAGCTCCTTCAAAATAACTCTAAGTGCAAGAAGCTGTGAATTTCTAAATCTTCAAGAATAAAGGACTGCTGAAAAAAGATTGGAGCTCTGATTTTCAGTGGTTTTATCAACTGCAGTACTAGCAGTTGCCTTGCTGTTGTAAAGAGAAATGCCTTATAAAAATTGGCCGTTTTAACTTCACACCACCTCAACAGATCATATCGCTGTCATCCTTTTAAAATGGAGATACTCAGACTAGATTTTTCACAGGTTTGGCAACATTTTTTCTACTTCCGTGCTGAGGCGTTGGAGGCTTGATTTTAACAAGTACAGAACATCAGCTCCGGCACAAATCTGCAGTTCAAGAAGCTGCTCAGTGACCACGGAAAAATCATGACCTGCAGATGCCCTTCAAACACGGCCTTAGTGACTTGCCCAAAGCCAGTGAGTGAGACATTAATTACTGCTGGAACAAGAGTTTGTGCCACTGAGAGGTTTGTTTTTTTTTTTTTTTGTTTTTTTNAGAGGTGTTGTTTTTTTTTTTAATGCTATTATGTGTTTGTATTGTGATAAAATTGAAAAACTCCATAAGGAGTAGGGTCACCTCCCAAAGACATTTTCTTACTGTTGTCCTAGTTTTCCCTTGCATTTTTCCTTCTGCATTTAGAGCATTATGGTACTCATGGTGGTGTGAGATCCACAGCTCACAGGAAGACGCTTGCCCAGAAATCCAGGTTTTGCAGGAGGATTTATATCCCTTTTGACCCTTTGCAGGTTCCAAGCTGATCCAGTGGGACACTGTGATCTAAGACAGCATTTTAGGACACATTTATCTTACAGGGAGCTTAAAATCGCATTTAAAATCAAATACCTTGCACTCAAATGTGTTTTTAAGTGCTTACTCCAGAATTCAGGTCCCGGTGTATAAATTTTGTTGATTCATTATCTACATCTAGAAGGGGACATATATCTATGCACCCTTCTAGATAAGGGAAGAAGGGCATTGCGGAATATCTGCATTGTAGAAAAGAGGTGCGTTTCCAAGACAGTCACACAGATTTTTGTTGTTTGTTTATTACAGGGAAGAAGATGCAGATCCAAGCTGCATCCCAGGAAAGCACTCATAGTGTGCTGAATTCCATGAAAGTCCTCCCAGAAGGTTTTCCCAAATCAGGGCCTCGAGGAGGACGCTTCCCTTTCCTGCCTCTGAAGTGGGCAGCAGACTTTTCCAGGATTCTCTCCTATCTCATGTTTAACCACTCTCACTTTCTTCTGAGCTTGCTCACGAAGCCTTTATCTTATTTGTCAATGTTTGATATTAAAATAAAAAAAGGTATTAATCTCTGCAGTGACCTTTCTGCTTTATTTCTCCTGGAAGGGGATGCTGCATCTTTTGTAAGTAACTTCAAGGCAAGATATTATGAGGCATTCAAAAATATGGCTTTTATCCAGTTAATCATTGTGCATTACCTACTTTCATCAGTGTTCAGAAACTTAATTCCAGGATTACTCATTCCCCAAAAAACCCAAATAAGAAAATCAGAAGAATAGACCCAAACAATAGAACTTTTATACCAGGATAATTAGAAGAGGAACCTATTACCCAGGATTATAATTACTGACTAACATATTAAATGACCTTTAACATTTACCTTAAGCCCCAGATTTCTGGAAAACCAGAAAGGTTATGAATGCCATATTAGTAATCTTTAATCTTTATTACTGCTGTGGACAGAATTTTAATGATTTTTAAATAGGCAGCGGTCACTAACATATCCCTATTAAAATAAAAAAAATCTCATAAAAAATTAAATGGATTAAGACTTCAAATGTACCATCATCAAAAGTATTATCTAATTATGGAGTTCAGTGAACAGGCCAAGTGAAATGGTTGGTAATATTAGTTACTTACCACATGGGAATGCCCGGGATTTATGCACAAATAGATTCTGCTTCTGTTGCAACATAGTAATTAAGAATTTGTCAGGGAAATTTGACCCTCTAGGGTAGATATTACTTTGTAAAATAAGAATGGCAGAGCACTAGTCTCCTTGCTGCACATAATTTAACTTGATTATTTATACATCAAAGGGAGTCTGCAGTGACTGCAGTATAATATTTAAGTAGAGGGATATTAGAGAAAGAAGCATCTAGTGAAATCTTTTTCCCAAATCTCCGTGAGAAAATAGAGGAAATTTTCATAAAGCATTTCATTTTGCATATAAATTGGTGCCTAGATTGTGCCTGTGAATTTACTGCTGTCAAATTTAATTTTTCTTTAATTCTTCAGGCCTAGATGTGAAAAGCTCTGTGTGCAGGCTGCAATTTTCAATGCTTACAGGTAGCACCCGGATCGATAATGTGTCTTTATGAGAAATTACCGTTAATGTTATTGAGTATGCATTTTGCTTTATAGGATAATAAGGTAATATGAAATGCCAATTCATTCATTAGGAGAAAGCTAAGTGCTTAAATGAAATGGGTGACAGGTCTGAAAAAAGATGTAGTTGTGGGCAGGAAGTCAAGAATGGATTTTTAATGACCTGATACCAAAAGGTTTTTACCACTTATTTGCATTTGCTTCCTATAAACAATATTAACTTTAAAATAAAAGTGCTTGAATATTTAAATTGCGGTAAGTGATTCCACTTGAAGAGGCTATTTGGAAACGCTGGGTTTCTGGGAAACTCTCTGCCTGGCCTTTTTGAAGACCACAATGTGAACTCATCTGGTATAAAAATTAAAACAAAACTCATTTAAATTGACAGGCATAAAGTGAGAATATTGTGAGCATGGCCAAAAAGCTAGAGGTTAGTATGTGAAAAGCAAATAAACAATCAAACAAAAAAGTCCTTTATCTCTTTGTCGAAGTACAGCGTTCGCACAGCTCAGTACAGTAAAAATAGCAGGTATTTAAAATTAGACAAAAAGAGTTTTTCAAGAGAGAAAAAAACTGGCTAAACCCAGGTCCCAATTTTATTGTTCAAGGCTGCAGCCCCCTTAGAGTACAATGTTTAAAATAAAATAAAAAAACAAAAAACAAAAAAACAAAAACACCAAAACCAAACTCACTTGTGGCACTGTTTGAAATCTGCTCATAAAGAAATTAATTGATTTCTAGATACATTCAGTGTCTGAAATCATGACCACAAGGAAGGAAGTTAATAGAATTTTCGCAAAACCTCACTAGGTTCTTTTTTTCCCCTATCACTTTTTCGAGTTTTCAGTGAGTTGTTTGCTCTCTTTCTCTGGCCTGGATCCCCCCCAGGTGATCCCTGGGGGCCGCCGCCATCCAGACCCTGCAGGGGTTGGAGCCAGGGGAGGTTGAGGAGCCAGGGGAGGCTGATCCCTCTGCACGGGGACAGGAGCAGATCCTTCAGGAGATGACTTGCACGCCTGGAAGCAGAGCTGGCTTTCCCTGGAGCAATATTCCCTTTTAGAGACACAGCCCCTTCACCCGCTCCTGCCCACCATGGAAAGCCTCCGCCAGGCGCAGCCTCCTTCAAGCTTCTGCTGCAGAAATGCCAAGTTTGGCCTTACTGGTATCAGTTATTAGGAGACATGACAAGGAAGCAATTCGCCAGCCTGCCCAGGGAAAAGCACCTCCAGGCTCTCCAGTGTTCCTCATTCCCTCTGCAAAGTGTTGTTCCAATTACAGCCAAGGACAGGAGTAGCTTAACACTAAAGTTTCCAAAGCTGGTCTTTTTTTTTTTTTCTACAGAGATACAGGGACCTGACTTCCACTAAAAATGACGGCATTCTCTTCAATTAAATCAGAATTCAGAATTCCTCAATAATGATTTTCCTGAAGTTTTCATTTGGTCTTTTATGAACTTGACATTTTAGCTCTTCAGCGGTAAACAAGACAATTTATTTACTATCAACACCTTAATGCAGCAGTTTGAAAGCAGACAGCTTAATCTTTTTTTTTTCTTTTGAATAGCTAACATTGTAAAAACAAAGGACAGATACCAGAAAAAGCTTTAAAGTTTTATTTTTATTTCTACTTTAACTTGGCAATGGCTGCTTTACCTAAACTTTTTTTTTCTTTTTTTTTTACTTTTATGTAGGGCTCCATCTTTTTTTTTTTTTTTTTTTTTTTTTTCCCTTGACCTTCAACATCTCAAACTACAAAGAGAGGACTTTCTCTAATGCTGTTTGAATATACTGTATTTTTCTTTTAAGGAGCCTTCCACTGATTTTTATCCTTCAGGGATCAATGGTTCCCTCAGTTCCATAATCTGACAAGCTACAATGAAAGCAAAAGGCCCCCACTTCTAGAGCCCTGAGTGTTAACGTGAGATGGCAACGGATGTATTTTCACACTGAACTCACAACAGCCTAAGGAGAGCTTTAAAGTATCTTAGCCTAAGTCTCTCTCTTTGGGAGGACTGAGATACGGGAGGAACTTTAGTATTATTGTTAATCTGTATTACAAAAGCACCTAACAGCCTCTGCTGAGTTCAGGGCCCCATTAAAGGCAAGGATGGATAAAGCTGGTTCAAATGTGTGTTCATTTCAGCATAACCTATGGATGCCTTTGCTTTCTGCTAATGTCTGCCTCTTTTCCACAAAACTCGTGTTATGTTTGGAGAGGGGGAAAAAGAAGGAAAATGAAATGCTGATTCACAACTAAATGAAGCACCGCTCATTTTGCTGAGACAGTTAGTTGGAAGAAACAAAATTTGTTGCTGTAATGCATCATGGTATGTTGATTTCTAAGGGGGTTTTTGATCAAAATAATCTACACGTCATCCCACAGTTCTCAGAATAACTCCTTCCCTGTGGTTCTTTGCCTAGACCACCAATACTCCCTTCTGATCAGTCAAATATTAGAAAGAGAGTTAACTTTTTAGATTTTCTTCAGTACTTCAACACGGTTTACTTTGTCTCACTGGCATCCAAACACCCTGACATGCTGCCAAACATTCCTACAGATTAAAAAAACAGGCTGGGAGTGAACCTGGAGCAGCATCCACACAGGGACAATGTAAAGGGAGGATGGGTTGGTGAGCTGAGACATGGTGGAGGGGGAAGCTGCCCTCCAACACCGGTCCTGCCACAAAAGAGGCTCAGAAACCTGGCTGGGGGAGTCTCTGGGCGCTGTTCTCTGGGGAGAGCAGCCATCAGCTGCCACAATTCAATTTATGCTGCCAAGTGTGCAAGGCAGGGAAGTGGAGATGGGCCCCTGCCACATCTTGCTGTGCCACTACTGCATTGCCTCTGGAACGTGCCGACTTCAAAAAACAGAGTGGCATCCGAGGGACACGGATAATTTAACAGTCCTTTGATATATGCCAGTGTTCACACTGGGATGGTACAACTGAGGCAAGGCTGTCACTATTTCTGATTTGTTGGAATTGAGGGGAGATAACGGAATATATTCACAATGAGTCATATATTTATGTCCATATTATGTAGAACATGACAACATATTGCAACCAGATGGTGACAGGTTTAATTTACATATATGTTCCTAACTCCTGTCTTCAGTACTCAAACCGCATGGGAACTTCAGGCACACAAATTTCTAATTCTAGCATCAAATTTATGCAAGGCCTTGGCTGGGAGTGGATATTAGGCAGACCTGGCAAAAATGAAAATCCATATGACCAGCAAACCCCCTGTATTTTCTTACTTTAAGAAAGAATTTCACTTTAAGGAAGAATTTCACTACCTCCCCACCATACAAGCACTTCTCTCTACTTCTTTGGCCTTGCTTACTCTCTTATCACTGTTTCAGGAGCATCATCCTCTGCTGCAGACAGGGCTCTGACATTCCAGCTCACTCCAGGCTCTTCTGGAGACCTTGTGCATTCTCCTTCCCAGAGAAATTTTGAATTGAACCATTCGTGAGCTGCAGTTTATATGTCACACCCAAACAGCACTGCTCTGAAAAACACAATTACCTTCTAGCAATCAAGTAGCCTGGGTGAAATAAAGGAATCTGAGAGAATGGATATTTACTCCAAGGAGTTTTGGATCGGGCTTTTGACATGCTGTATCTTCTATACATTGTCCATAGCTCAGACATATTTACAGCCAATTACCAAGAGCAAGGATTGCAGAGGTTACTGATGATCTGTGGAGTGCAGTGGGATTATCACTGAGATAGGACATTCCTCTCACCACAGACATCTGAGTGGTGTTGCAACATTGCTGCTCTTAAAGTGGCTGTGCAAGTGATTTCTCCTCATAATCTAGTAAGTGCTTTGGGATCTTTCTGAATTAATGGATTTCTAGAGCACATGCATTCCTCTTATTCTTACTTATCTGTTTGAGTACTGTCACGCAGAAATAGGGATTCTGTGTGGTTATTTGGTTTTGAAATAATATATTATCAGCACAGCTATAGATCTCAATCCTGTCATGGGAAGCAGAGCACTATCTGTTAAAATATATGAGCCAAATGTTTGCCGACAAATGCATCCAACAGCACCCCACCACAGAAAATTAATTCCTTTAGTCCTTTAAGAACGCAGGGGGGAGTGGGTTTTGTTGTTGTTGAGTTTTTTGTGGTTCTTTGTTTTGTTTTTGTTTGTGTTGTTGTTTTTAAAAAAAGCACCTAATCTCATATATGATATGTCAGGAGAGCTTCTCTCTCATTTGCACAGGTAGTTACTCAGTCTCTTCATATATTCACCTGTTTGGATGCAGTTTCACACCTTCCTTCCATTAAATGAGGCCCACATTAAACATATTTTCCCTAAACTATTATTATCTCCTATGTGTAGCTAACAGAAAACAGTGCAGCTAGTTTGAGTGTAATTACCTGTAATTTGCTGAGCACTGATGGCATCCATCATTCTTCTGGCAGGAGCAAACTTGATTCCCACACCAAAAAAGCTTACCAACAAAATCAAGAAAATTTATAACTGATACTGAAAGTATGAGCACTACATACCTCCCCAATAATATCTGTGGTGAATTTTGACTGATATTTGGCATAATTTCCTAATTCAGGCCAAACAAGCCTCATATGCTAGAGAAATTCAAATTTAGATCCTGACTTTAGTTTGTCACAGCATTTAAAATACTTGAAGCCTGGGAGTTTCAGTGAGGGGGAAGAAGCCTCTCAAGATAACTAAATGTTCAGTGTAAGCTGAATTTGGAGATAACAGTATTTATTTTTTCTTTGTTTTCAAAACCAGAGGTAAGGATTATACAAATGTGCAATCTTACTCTTTTCTGCACTTGTGTATCTGTATCTATACAGCCACTTAACATTTTATATTCATGTTGCAAAGTCACATAGTGATTTTTTATTTTTTGTGGAGTACTGCATAATTCTGGCCCCAGAAACATCCTCACCAATGATCTAAACTTCCAAGCACTGCCCCAATGCAAATAAATAACCAGAGAGAAGAGAAAGCTGTGAGTATACAAGGCAACATATAAAGTTCATTAAAAGAAAAAGAAAGTCTTTTAGCCTAAATTTAGTCTAAATTTTCAGTAGATGCCAAGATTCCTCTTTTCATTTCTGGTTTTGTACTTTGGTGGCTTCAGGAGTGCCACAGGGTGCAAAGGTATATTTAATGTCTATATATAATAGGGAATCTGATGAATTATAAAAGACCCATAGATGCGGCACTTAGGGTCATGGTTTGGTGGTGGTGGCAGTGCTGGGTCAGCGGCTGGACATGATGAATTTAGAAGTCTCTTCCAACATAAATGATTTTATGGGTCTATGCACAGCTGTGGGTTCGCTTTTTGTGTGTGCATATTTACTAGGTTAGTGCTTCTCTAATGATCAGTGAATGAATCTGCATGAGACCACAAAGATTGTCAGCACCTAACCTGCCACAGAAGACAAAAAGCTTATGCTGAACTAAGAGTTAATCTAAAAACCCAGGAAAGTCTCCTTCATTTTAGGGAGGAAATAAACAGAAAGTTCTCATCGAATTTGTACCCTCTGAAGGACATTGAAATCTCTTTCACAAAATCATAGCTCACTTTCGGTGTCTAAATATTTTCACTTTTAGTCTTGAACCTGACATAAAAAGCTGAGATTTTGTCCTTTCAAACAAGCATCTCATGGAATTAGGCAATGGAAATTAACAGACAGAAAGGAGATGAAGGAAAGACAATTTTTCCCCAAAGACAAAAAGTTAATTTTGGCTCAACTTTTTTTTAAAAACAGCTTCTCATCTGCATGAAATAACATAATTTATTAATGTCAGGAAACAGGACTCATTGCCTTAATAATTGGTGAACCAACAAGTCTGTAAGGCATCCAGGTCCTCTCCCAATCTCCATCTTAACAAAATCTTAGTTAGATTAATAATAATGCCTGAGGATTCTGAGCTAAGCTTCATTCAGCCTTACAAAATTTAAATTCAATCTGCAGTTCAGTGGGAAATAAGTTTGCAAGATGTCACACAGTTTTCAGTTCGTGTTTCAAGAAACAAGGAGCAAAAGGTAGAAGGTGAAAAATGCATAATGTGGTCTCTCTCTCTCTCTTTCGCACAACAGAAATGTGAGAATTTGAGACAGATGTTCGTAGTCTCAAAAAATTTTGTGAGCAGGCCTTGTGGGGCCTGACTCTTCAACAACCAAGAAAGTACATGGATCATTTTTAGTGTCATTTTCTCAGTTACTTTGGCTAGAAGGAATGTTTCCTTGATGCTGAGAGGTTTTCTATACATTACTCTGGAGTATCTACTTTTGAAAGCGGACAGGGCTCAGAAACATCAATAAAATCTGAAATAGATGTTTTTCCCTACCTCCTTAATTCTGCACGCCCCAGAGCATCATCCAGGTTTTAGGTGAAGGGTTGAGTCGTGTTGCCTCCATGGATATTTTTGTAGGTTTGTTTTCATGCTTCTGCAAACCGCTTCTCTTTCCATCTCACCAGAAAACAATCACGGAGTTGGGAGAGTTAAAAATGTGCTGCTCCTTGAAAGAAGTGTGTGGCTGGAAAGTAATTATACTGAGAAAGCTGTTCTGGGTGGACAAAGCCAACCAGATTGCTTAAGAGTGTGACAAAATGCTAAATTGATCTGAGCTGTCTAGAGACAGTATAAAATTTCTTCTTGGGATGTTCTGTTTCAAGACCTTATTACTGTAACTTGTCAGTGACTGTCTGTCACGATCATGAGTTACTCCATTTCAATGTGCATTTATTTTCTGTTAATGTTATAACTTGGGAAATTCAAAAGGATGGAAAGGGTACTTGGTTCTATCCCTAAATGTCAACCATGTAAGTGCTTTGACTTTTATTTTCTATTTGCTTTGGTCAGTGTAAATTTCCATGGGTTTTGCTGGTTGGGGGAAGGGGATTTGGAGATGTGCAGTTCTTGGTTATTAATATTTGACTTTGTTAGTGCTATCTGTTTACCGTATGGCTTCTGGAAAAAGATGGGAAATATTAGCTGGTGAGTCCTTAAAATGCACAGTGTGAGGGCTCACTTCTTGTGCCTGAACATTCTTTGCATTGCTGCTGAATTTAGCCTGTGATTGACTGTGCAGGGAGTTCTATATTGTTTTTCGATACTACTTTGCTTTTACTTCATTGTTTCACACTTTTTACTTTTAATACATTTGGATGGTCGAGTGTGAGTGAATTCCATATGCTTTATACAGGCTGGTTTTTCTCCTTATTTCTGGAACAGAAAAGATGAAGGCTGTTTTTAGCTGCTGTTTACATTCACAAAGCTGGATCCTGCACATAAATGAGTTTTTATACAAATGCCTGGGATTTTATACAAATCCCATTCCTCTTTCGCTTAGAATGAGTTACAAGACAGCTGTCTCCAAAAGCAGAAAAGGCTGCTGTTAAGAAACCAATAATAGGCCAGGCTTAAGATCCTTAGCTGGGCTCTTTTATTTTGGGACTTTTACCAAAGGCTGAGAAGGACCCAAAGAAAATATCAAATATCCACTAATATTGAGGGCCTAGTACTCATACTTGGCAGGGTATGAAATTTGTTTCTATAGGAAATCACCCTATTTTACAGAAAAGTGAAGCTGTTTGAAGGCTTATTTTCTTTTCCTTTTCCCCAAACTGTGCACGAAAACTTTGGGAGGTTGGAGGTGATGGCATATTGTACTGTGAAAAATTGGTTTATGCTCAAATGCCTTTTGCGGTCACAACACGATTCCTCACCTCTTCTTGCATGAAAAGGCAAGAGTCAGAGGGCTCTTCTCCTCTGTTTTTTTTTTCTTTTCTTTTTTCTTTTTTCTTTTTTTTTTTTTCCCTGAGATCATTTATTCCTTCCAAAGCTGGATCCAGATCCCAACCTATGGAGCAGGACTGTCGCAGCCCAGGTGCTGTCCTGCAGGGTGTTTCCAAACAAGCCATTTGTTTTGTTTTGGTTTTTTTGTTTTGTTCTGTGTTGTGGTTTTTTTTGTTTTGTTTTGTGTGGTTGTGTTTTTTTTGGTTGTTTTTTTTTTTTTTTTTTTTAATTTTTCCCTCTAAAAAGCGACTAAAAAGGGAGAGGACATCGATGTCAGTGAAGTTCGCTGAAATTCCTTGAAATGCCGCTGCGACTTTTCATTACCCCGCCGCTGCTGAGGAGGGTGTGTGCAATTGTGTTGGGAAGCCACTGGGTGTCAGCAGGAATGTGAGAGCAAGGCAGGGACACCGGCTTTTCCCTCTCCAGAAAATACAGCACTACATCCCTAAGAATTCCGGAGAGGAGATGCCTGGGCAGGACTTCTGCACGCTGGAACAGGGGAGGCCAAGTGGTCCCCGAAGAGCGAGGCTCTCTCAGTGCTTCTCCTCCATCCTCCAACTCTGAGAGCTGATTGCAAAAGGAAAGCTTGAGGGACAGTTTTTAAAACCAGGCAACAAGCTCAGTGCCTCAGCCAGCTTGCAGGACTAATTTTGCTCTGTATCAGGGCGAAATCGTCATTGACAAGGTGATAAATCTTTTTAACACGTCTGCTTTTCAGACATTAATACAGAGTTTGTTTCTGCTTCTCAAAGATTTGCGCAGCTTTCACCGATTTTTTTTAATGTGCGTTTCAACAGCACCCAGAGATCATGTTCTGCCCCTTGTAAAAGCTGCTCTGTTATACCACTACAGGGTAATCCTCTGTTAATTTGGACCTCAAGCCCCCTAAAGCTCGAGGACTTTGTGATCCCAAAGAACAACAAAATAATTAAGGTCTAAAAGTGTTTTTGCGTGTTATTGATACAATGGTCTGGCTGGCTGAGAGAGACAAAAACTGAGATAGGCAACACACTCCAAATAGTAAACTCAGAATAAACTCATCCGGTTTTGAAACATGAGGATCCATAATTTTTGTAGACACATTTTTATGGGTGCCAGTGTATGTCTTCTTTAAATCAGTAATGGAAACAGGAGGATGAAACACAGAAGAAGCAGCCACAGATACTTTTGGTTTTTAGGAGAAGATGTATGCATCAGGAAAATTTTGAATATTTTTCCCTAGAGAATTCTAGACTCACAACTAAGTAACACCTGAGTATCAGAACCCTGTGAATTGCAAAGTGTCTTGAAGTTGTGCAATCTTCAGTGAGAACGGAGAGCACCCCTCTCATGCACAATTAAGAGTTTACCCTCAGAGATGTTCTGCAGTTATTTCTCTGCAAATAACACAGGGACGGTCCCAGAGGGGGTGGCTGCTGAAAAAAGGCTCTTCCCCTTTGGGAAGGGGGCTTTCAAACTAGTGGCAACAAAGCATTAGCTCGTGTGATGCTCTGCGGAGTGGCCTGATTTAAATAAATATACTTTATTCATAATGAAGGGAACGCACTGATTTACTCTCTCTTTTCCCTCTCCTCCCTTTTCATTGCCCTTTTAAGGTGCGGAAGGTTATTTTAATTCCACTCTGAATTACTTCTCTAAAAATGTAGGTAATTCTGAAAAAAGTAGCACACTTTACTCTAAAGGCACCCGGTGAGCAACACTATGAAGGTTACAGGAGAGCACCAGTTATAGCTCTATTTTTTTTCATTTGCATACAAATTGTCAGCCAGAAGCAAACATTTTTGAACGCTGAGTTATATAAAAACTGCTTTTTTGAACTGAATTTTAATTTTATTTTTATCCACAAGAATTTCTAAAGAGCTGACTGTTTTGTTTCAGGGTTGTTTTTTTTTAATAGAGATCTAAACTCAGGGTAATTTCTCCAAATGACAGAGATATTTTGAAATTGTTTTATAAGGTCTTTATAATATAGAATGTGAGGACTAGCAATCAGAGATTTAGGTTCCATTATTACAGGTGGCCTACCAACGAAGACACTCTTTGGGCATCAATTGCAAAAGCATATTTATGATGAGAAAAAACAGAGATACATGGAGGCAGCAGGTGGGAAAGTGAGGAAAAAGTATAAAAGAAGTGGGATTTTTTTTGCATAACAGAATCTTGATCTCCTGTGCTGAAACTGTCAGAGGGTAAAGTAGCCAGTGGAGATTTTAGAGTTACTGCAGGAGGCTGATGTTTTACTTGGGAGCTTAACAGGTAAATCTGTGAAGCTGCTTCTGTTTCTTTCAGGCTGCAGAGGAGAAACTACAAGCTGAATTACTCCCACTCCTGCCTGTGAGCTTCACTTGTATATCCCTAGCAGTGAGAAGCAAACATTTATAGCAACTGATATGAAAGAACAGAGGGCAGAGAACGACCTGAGTTATAACTCACCCACCTCCCCCCTCTCCAACGTGATTTTATACTTCTAAGAGCTTCTCACAAAAGCTCTCCTGTCCCCCATGAGATAACAGGACATGGGACGTGCCTGGTTCCTAAACCCCCTGGCACCCTCTGTGGTGATGGACTTCCAGCTCGCCTGGGGCAGCTGACACTTTTAGGGGACCAGTAAACCCCTGTCACTGTGTAAAGTGGCACACTGGGGCTCCTACCAGAGCTGGAAACCAAGAGCATGAGCCTGGGGATGCAGGCATTAGGGTCGTGTGGCGGGATGCTGGCTGTAAGGTTGTGTGCTTAATAAGTACTGTCAAGGTAATGGCATTTTGCTGCTGCTATTTTTCCCCAACAAAAGTTAGCTGCCCATAAAGGACCTAAACCAAACCGTAGCGTTATATAAATGAGTTTCCAAACATTTATCAGCATTTAACCTCTGACAAATGGTCAGCAAAATTTAATCTTGTGTTGCCTTCTTTTAGCTGGAATTTTAATAAAAAATATCAATGAAATACTAATTTAAGTGGTTCTAAAAGCTTGCAGCATTTTGACATTGCACATTTTATTTTCTTTGCTCTTGGACTGTGAAAGATCAGGCACACCTCCATTAAACAGATAAAAGTTTGCTCGGAGAGATCGTATTTTGGCTCTTTTTTCTATTTGTTCTTCCTGGGGATGACATTCTCAGCTGACACAAATTGTCAGAGCTCTCTGGTTACAGAGCAGAGCTGTGCTGGTCTGCAGAGATTCAAAACAAGGCCTAGAAATCTGATAGCTACTAAACACTTGGATCTGTTGGATGTTTCTCAGCAAGGTATCTGTGTGTGCACACTCATTTTCTCCTTTTCTCACTCTCTGAGGTTACCAGGTTATTTCAACTTGACTGCTGCTGTTATCCAGCTCACCTAATACCCAACACACCTAATTAACAGAACTCTTTTATGATATTTGTAAAGCTTGTCCCACTTGCTCACAGTGCTCCCAAAGATTTCCCTTTTAGTGCGGCATACTAACTTCAGTGTCTATCCAAGCAGGACAGGATGACTCGATTAAAAGAATAAACTTTTTTTTTTTCTTTTCTTTTTCTTTTTTTTTTTTTTTTAATGTTTGATGGGTCACAGAGCTCAGCTGTTTCAAGTAACTATCTCAAAGGAGTGTGTCTGTGTGCACATAAAATCCAGGATCTTATTTATGCAGCCTGACCATGCTCATTGGCTGACCATTGCAACATTTGGAAGTTGGAAGAAACGAGTCATTAAGATGGACTTGTCATAGTTTGCTCAGAAAAACCTCTTTATCCTCAGCTCTGAGCTGAGCCCCAGCAATACTCATTGTTAGGATCACAAAATTGAATGATCAAGTTTTTTAAAAGGCTACCACGCAGATTTCCCTTTGTGGAAGGTTCTTCCCTGTAGCTTTGAGTGGGATCCATTTAACCACTAAAATGTAACAATTGCTAGATCTGATATAGCCACTTAAGACTCCTTTTATATTCACTGGAGTGATTTGAGGATGCAAAGATTGGAAATGTCCAAAATAGGTCGGATGAGTTATGAGCTAAATTTTCCTGTTCTTCTTTACTGAGTAGAAAGGGCACTGAGGATGCCCAGCTGAGATGTAAAAATTTATGCTGTGGCCACCTAAGTCTACGTGAGGTGAATCTCACATGCACTGTCTTAAATAAACTCATCAAAATAACACTGCTGAGGAGTGTCCTTAACACTGAGCGTGAGCAAACGTGCAGCTCTGAACAGCATCTGTGTTTGCTCAACTTTTCATTTCAATTTTGAGCACTCCAGTATATCATCAGCTGAACAAAATAAAAGATTGGCCCTGTAAAGAAGTATAGTTTGTGGAGACATGCTAGGATTCTTAAAAAACGGAAATCCTGACTGATGAAACGGAAAAAATCATTACATTTTGGTTACCATTCTCAAGGCGTCCAATGGAAGGAAAGGGCTTCTTTTTTTTGGTAGATATAAGAGGGATTGGAAGGAAACACATCCACTGTGTCCACATGATGTGACCACAAACTGTGTGGACTTACCTTTTAAATCTCATTTTCATTTAAAAAACCCAGGAGAGAGGCCCTGTGGAGCTATGAACAGGCTCGTGAGTGAAATACCAAACTGCAAGGGAAAAGTATCTGAGCGGCATGGACCCCATTCCCTGCCCTGGTCACTTTTACACACGTGAACTGGAAGCTGCTACAAAATCGGGAAGGCCAGAGTCCTGCCAGCTGCAGTGCAAGGGATGATTGAATTTCCAATCTCTTGACTGGGACACAACTCTCCAAGAGCACTCTCGGAGGGCAAACAGCAGCACGTGAAAAGCATGACACAAATACCTGCCTCACAGAGTAAAAAAGGCATGTTGTCTGACTCTGAAGTGAATTCCCAGCTATGAAGATGTGAAGGGAGAGGGAAGAAGAAGGTCACTATGTAGTAAAAGACAAACATATCTGATGCATGCAATCAAGCAGGGCCCATAAATTAATTTTCAGCTCTAAAAATTGACTATCTCCTGGGGAAATTCTATTATCGAAAAACAAGATATATTCCAATTAGGAGAGAGGTCATATGGAGGGCAGGATAGAAAAGAGGAAAGGAAGAAGACAAAAAACCCCCAACTTTACATATTAGAGCTCTGAAGGTATGACCGTCACTAAGTGGGACAAAGGGGAGGAGGCCGTTAGGAGCCTTAATTTGAAATGCCCTTGATTTCTGTCATTTTAAGTGAAATCCTGCATATTTTAACGCAGTGGTGCCTTACAGTGCTCTGGCACATTGCGTGTCCTGCTACCTGCTGTGGATCTGGACCTTGGATCACTGCTCTGTCTCTCAGCACGACGTGAAGCACTGAGGGGCACATTTTCAAAGCAGTGAGTGGGGATTTCACTGCGTGATTCCCACTGAAGTCAATGTAAGATATGTAGCTGAAGCCCTGTGAGGTGATTTGAATGCTTCCCATATCACTGCTTAGAATTGCCAGGAAGAAAAAAAAAAAAAAAACAACCCCAAAAAACATTTCTGCTACTAGAATTTTCCAGTTCGACTTCAAACTTTTCACTTCGTAAATTTTGGGCTTTGATAGTTTTTTGGAGGTAGCTGAATATTGTTACCATCTGTTTTTCTGTAGGTGTTGTCAGCTGATCAGCTCATTATGAAGTCTGCTAATTGTTAGTGGAGAGAATAGGTATCCAAAGAACACTTCACTCTTTTGCTTGACAGAATCTATACAAACAGTGCACATTTTGGTACCAGGTGGCACCTCAAGTTTGTCTTGCAAGGCTTTATAGTGTTTGTGGTCACAGAATACTACTAAAACTTCTGTGCTAATCTGAGACTTTCAAAACTTCTGCGAAGAGGCATTATTATTTAACATGCAGCCCCTACTTCCACCCCAGAATGCATATTTTTAGTCTTTCAGAACTGACTTTTTTTTTCCCATAGAAAATCAGATATTATGAAATAAATAAATTTTAAATTTCAGCAAAAATAAATTAAAATTCAGTCTATCAACTAAGTGAGAAGCTGTCATCAGCTCTGAGTAATGGTAAAAATATTGAGCAGGTAAGGGCAAAGCAGGAGGCTGAAGTTTTGCACAGGCAGGAAAAATAATTTTTATGTATCTCACTGATGCAAAATTAAAGGTGTTAATATGTTCAGATAAAGAGAACTACAGGATCACTGGAGCAGACTCCACAGAGAGCTGGTACCTGGAGAGAATGTTAAAGTAAACCTTAATTTTTACATAGAAAATAATGAAATTACTATCTGTATTGGATACAAGTAACATGCTGAGTGAGCTGAGAAACTTCCTGCCCTTTAGACTGGAACACAAGAGCAACGTTGCTTTTAGACAGAAGTGGGAAGCCTTTCCTACCAGTACAGTGATGTAGACAAGGTGGTGGGTGAAGGCAGGACTGCTGTGGCTTGTTCTGCTTGTTCTGCTTTGAGCTGGTTTAATTTCCTGCTTTCCCTGCTGAACCCAGCTGAACAAGAGGAGCAAAACACTAGAGAATGTTGTTGCCAATTTCGGGAGACATGAGCAGGATGGAAAAAGATTAGAACCACACCTAGGGGGANAGATTAGAACACCCCCAAGGGGAAAAAAAAAAAAAAAAAGGGTGAAAGAGTGTGAGCTCGACATTTCTGAGCCTAAGAATTTTAGCTTGCTAACCACTGCCAGCTCCTTTCCCAAGGGAAAGCTGCCAACAGTTTCTCTTTTCAAAACATCTCTCTCCGTTTCTCAGCACAGGCTCAGCAAACAGTGTTCCCTTTGCCAGAACAACTGTCCCAGGGGTTGTTTCCCATTCCTGAGCCAATGGAGAGCAGTGTCAGTGCCATGGACCAATAACAGACCTTTTTACACAGCGTGTTCTAAAAGAAACTGTTGGGATTGTAAATAAAGCTTCTTTCTCTTCTGACAGCTACATGGAGTCAATCCATTTCCTGTCTTACCGTAACAGAAGAGTACAGGGGTTTTAGGAGCTAAAAATCCCCCAGTTGCTCTCTATGCTCTGCATCAAACGTGACCAAGAGAAGGAAGAGTGACTGTGAACCACAAATGTGAGGCAGCAACAAGCCAGGGAAATGCATGTATTCGAGCTGGAAAGGTGATTAATGACACCATGCAAGCCTACGACACCTGGCGAGGCCAGAAATGCTGCCTACAATTCAGGTCATCCTGGTACAAGAAATACGAATGCAAAGTGGAACTGATAGAACAAAGGACCAGTAGGTTGGTCAGGAGAAGGGAGACCCTTCCTCATGAGAGAAAATTAAAAATGCTCTAAGAAGCTGTGTGTGTGTGTGCTCCAAGCTGCTCTGCAGCACAGCAGCCACGACTCAGGACAGTTCTGGAAGCAAGCTAACTTGTCCTAAGGCCATGAGGGTGGGTATAATAATAGGCTCAGCCCCTTGTAGTAGTTGGATGCTTTTCAATTAGCTTGACATGTGAGAACCGAAGTTCCCCAAATTCTTGAACTCGGCTTGCCTAACACTGTGGGTCAAGGGTTTGAATATTTATATATATATGTAGTAAAATGATGAATGTCAAAGACATAGAGGAGTGAAAGTTCTCAAGATTTAGAGTATTGTGGTGAGATGGAGGAGGGGGGAAAGCTACTTACTGACCCTGGAAAAACTTAACTGAAAAATTTACAAGAATCTTTCTAAACGCTGGAAGGAGTTGTTGAAACAGGTTTCAGTAAAGTAGTGGAGTGCAACTCACTTGACAACCTTAGGAAACTGAGTATATAATCCCAAATGACTTTGTGATGCATGTGACAAAAAATTCTATAAATACATACCCGGAGAACAAGGCAGTCATACACAGTCCTACATAGGTGTGAAAAACTAAAAATATTTCTCTCCAATTTAAATGACTTTTACATTATAAAAACATTATCTTTTGTTAAAAATCAATCAGACAGACAAGCAGCCCAAGAAAAGTGGAAGCCCTTTCTAGTTTTATCTCTAAGATGAGCTTGACTGATGGGCAGTTCTCAGCAAATCAGCGTTTGAACAATGGAAGGTGTTCCACCAGAGGGTGTTGACAAACTCTGGTTTCCTGGCAGTAGACGTAATGCTAATTCCTACGGCTATTTTGAAACAAATATGCTGAAGGGAGCAATGGGGAAAAGCAGCAGTGTGCAGCAGATGCCAAGCCTACCCTGCACAGCCTCTGCAGCGCAGAAAAACCACGTAAGGAGGGTCAATTCCTACACGCTGCAATTGCAAAACAGCCTGTTACCCTTCCTGAGGCAAGGAAGGAAGGAATGATCCCTGATCAAGGCATGGAATAAGGGCCAGATTCAGAAGGCAGACACCTTAGTCACTCCTCAATGTCCCTGGCTGGCAGGACCTGTCCCGTTACTCATTTTCTGAGCACTCCTGCTAGATTGGCTCCATTCTTCTGTTAAATGGGTTCACTGATTAGGGCATTCATATGGGAAATGTGGGTTCAATTCTTTTCTCTCGAGCATAAACAAGCCCGGATCTTCCAGGGGAAAACTCCAACCATTATGCTAACAGGTGTTCGGGGAATTATGATCTTGCTCAGTCCTTCTTGTTGAAGCTTTGTATGGAATAATAAACATACATTCGACCGAGGAGGAAAAGGAGCAGTGAGTGAGGATTTGTAGCCAATGGGGAGCAGCCTTGCACCAGTCTAGGTGCAACCACACAGGTGTGTAGGTCTGTAGCCACACTGTGATGAGGATTTCCTGGAGATGGGAGTAGCCCTTGGGTTTCTCCACTTCCCATCGGTCCCTCTTCCAGCAGGGAACAGAGCTGCGCCAATCCTTGTGCTTTACATCCCCCCACACTCCTTTTTTTTTTTTTTTTTTTTTTTTTTTTTTGTGACCTTTAGTTCTTATTCGTGATAGGCAGAGTGTGATGTATGGATTCACCCAGCATCACTCGTCTGGCTGGAAGGTTCATGGAGAGATGTTTCTGTAGGACACGAAATCGGACCACATGACTCCAGAATTTGTCAGAAAGCTAAAATGATAATTATTCAAAGTATGACCCCCTTATATCCTAGGTCACTGGAGCTAAACTGATTGGTGCTAGAAGTAACACCCATTCAATCACACTGGCCAACACAGAGACAGCAAATTGTCTCCACTTCTAAGAAGGAATAAAAACAAGATAGAATCAGCAAAACCATCTTATTTTGTTCACAGAAAATTCTGTGAGAACGGAGTTTTAGAAATCAAAACATCTCAGGCTGAAAAACCAGGGCTACAGAGAGCCACAGCATCACA
>WBMY01011195.1:248962-262464 GCA_013397315.1 Donacobius atricapilla
CATTCCCCCTCCCCCTTGCCAACAAAAGAGTGAGGTGGTCTTATGGGGAGATAAAAAGAATAGTTGATCATAAGAACTAACCTGGAGCCAACACCTTGGTCTTTCGTCCCTTCAGCAGTTTTCTAAACCCTAAGCACCTGCAGCTGATTCTCATGGCTTCCAGCCCTGGTCTTCGATTTGCTGAGAGTGAGAGACTTTCTGGAGTAGCTTTCACTGCTCAGGAAAAAGAAACTTAAAAACTCAGTCAGTCACCAGCACACCAGCACAAGCTTTAGAGCCCGTGTGTGCTTGTGCACGTACATGCCTGAGGAGAAAGCAGCCTGTGCTACACAGAGGCACCAATAAATTTCCAAAATGGGTTCTAGCAACCTCGGCTGCTGAGCAACAACGTGTCAGAATTCCTACAGACATTTGGTATTTACCAACACAGCACACATGTGATATGTTTTTTCCCTGAGCTGGACACTTGAAAAAGGAGTTGTGAATCAAGCCCTCCTGGCCTTACTTACAAAAGTTTTGATAGAAAGACAAGGATTTATCCTGCTTTCAGAGCTGTGAGTTTGTGGACCAGATCCACAGCTGGGAGGCAGGTGTGCGAGAGCTTTTATATCCACCCCAAATATCCACAAATCTGGTCATTAGTGTCTGTGCCTAGGAGNTTCTTCCCAGGTAGAGGATTACACAATTGAGAAGATGCATTATAAAGAGCTTTCTGAGCCTGGGTTTTTTTAACCTTTCTCCAATGAGTGAAAGATCAGCTCGTGGACCTCACCAAATAATAACTTAGCCTTCTACTTCATCTCTTCTTAAACATGATGAGGCTCTTCAATGAGATGTTTCACTTTAGGACCTCCAAGTTTCCTTCATTTTTTTTCCCCACTAACCGATCTCATGTGCAGGTAAAATAACTGAAGCAAATCTCAGCGGCTGCCAAGGTTATTAATTCACCCTCCTGACCTCAACAGGTGAGAGATGTGAGATTGCACATGAGCACAGAGAGGCCTGAGCCTGAAGTTGATGCAACAGCTGGCTGTATTTCTCATGCAACTTGCACTTACTGTACATCTGGCTTCGTTTAATTATAAAGCAAAACAAACACAAAAAAATTGATCTTCGTTCAGTAGTCAGCAAGTTAATGATAATTTTGACCATTTTTTCCTCTTTTCATCAGCTCAATTCTGTTTCCAGGACTTAATCATGGAATGAATTAAGCAGGGACAGAATATATATCTAGCCGAAGATTTTTGTGCTAACTTGCAGCAAATTTAATTCACTGGGAGTACATAGGGGAGGAAACTGTGGGGTGGAACGACTGCTGAAACACTTAAAACCTCATTACCACATATCCCCACTTCACTCTGAGAGCTCCCAGCCTGTCCATTATTGTCCTGTCTCTACTTTCTGTGGGACTTTGAAAAGAAAAGGTTCAAAGAGCAAGACTTTCATGCTCCCCTTTCCATGTCAAACACTTTCAACTCCTGATTTCAAAGTGCCACTAGCTTGCTGTTCAAAGGCCTGTGGACACATAGGGGGTGAGACAGGAGGAAAAGGTTGCACTACAAAGCCTGCTGCATTCAGAGCAATACCCAGCTCGGAGATACAAATGATAATATAAACCCAAGAACCTACCAATAAAACTGCCAGTCTATGAAGGGAGGGCTGGAAAAATTCTCAATGGCCTCTTTCTGCCCCCTCTCCCACACTGGTATCGTGTCATTATTGGTTTGGATAAAAGCCTAATTTATATTTTGAAGCTCAGCTTTTCCTCCCCTTGCAGCAACGACCAGGGGACTGCAGAATCAGGAGAGAAGCCCAGACCCCAAATAAGTTAGCTAAGAATACCTAAAGAAGTTCCTACCAACATCTGAAAAACCTGCCTTGCTCTCTTTGAGTATTCATCCACCTCCCCTCCTCTATCTGTTTCCTTTTCATCTGCCTGCCCACAAGATTTGGAACACCATTAATTGGTCCTCAGGGAGGCTGGCAGGCCTGCGCTTTTATGACTTGATTCTTTGTATTGTACACATGTGGGCATCTCTCAGGAGATAAACAAAGGGAAAACGTGCTGGAAAGGGGGGCAGAATTTGTATAAGACTAAACGCAGAACAAACCGCCTTCCCAATTTGCTGCTAATATCCTAAATTGCATGAATAAATCCACCCCCCCCTCCCCACCTTCCCTCTTCCCCACACCTGCTTCTCTTAATCTGCTTTTCCTGATCACTACAGGCTCATCTTCTGAGGAATTTCACCTCTCATTTGATATCAAACTCTTNTCACTGCTCAGGAAAAAGAAACTTAAAAACTCAGTCAGTCACCAGCACACCAGCACAAGCTTTAGAGCCCGTGTGTGCTTGTGCACGTACATGCCTGAGGAGAAAGCAGCCTGTGCTACACAGAGGCACCAATAAATTTCCAAAATGGGTTCTAGCAACCTCGGCTGCTGAGCAACAACGTGTCAGAATTCCTACAGACATTTGGTATTTACCAACACAGCACACATGTGATATGTTTTTTCCCTGAGCTGGACACTTGAAAAAGGAGTTGTGAATCAAGCCCTCCTGGCCTTACTTACAAAAGTTTTGATAGAAAGACAAGGATTTATCCTGCTTTCAGAGCTGTGAGTTTGTGGACCAGATCCACAGCTGGGAGGCAGGTGTGCGAGAGCTTTTATATCCACCCCAAATATCCACAAATCTGGTCATTAGTGTCTGTGCCTAGGAGCTGAAACAACACAGGCAGAGCACAGGACTTGGGAATCAAAATCCAACATTTTCATTCTGTTTTCTTCCTCCCCTCCCTCCCTTAGCCTGCCTGTATTCCAGTGGTTAAGTCCACCAGACACAGATGTATATTTGAAATCTTCAGTAGAGGAGGAGACATGGATCGACATATTCCGTGGCTGGAATGGATGCTCTGACTCCTAAAAATCTGTGTAAAAATGTGGCCCCTTCTTATCCACCACGTTCTTCAAAGGCAGACGTGCTCGGTCTGAAGGAAAAGGCCCAGGTAACCAGAGTGCTGAGTACTGCCAAGGAAGGCACCTGCAAGAAAAGGGGAATTGATCACAATCTTGTCCTGAATGTTTTAATTCATTACAATGAGGAGCTCCTAGCTCAACATGTCAATTTTTTTGTGAATTCAAGGCAACTAACTTTCCCTTTCATGCAGGGAAAATGCATATGGTGAAGATATTTTGGAGGTTAAACCCTTAATTTGAGATTGATGGAGGCAGAATCTATTGTATTGATATAATTCAGGTTTTTTGACGCTAAGACCTCAGAGCCTGTAGGACTATTTGAAGATTTTAGCTGCATGAAAAGCTTAGCTATACCTCTGAGTCAGTTTACACATCTGAACAAAAAATCCCGTTTGAAGCTTGATTTCTTTTTTTTTTTAGTCCACAATGAATGTTTTCATTCTTAACCTTTCAATATATACTCAACATTGGAGTATTATTTACATTTTTTCAAGGAGAATCATATATACATGGCACAAGCTAACTTTATTTATTTTTTCTTCTTTTTTCCCCAGAGGCCAACCTGTGAAGGCAAATTTCTTCAGGGACACTAACGGAAAGGCCACAGCAAACACTTTCCATATGTCAATCCTTGTTCTTCCAAACTTTTACTGAGGCATGGCAATTTCTACCTGGTTTTCATACCACACTCAACAGCAGGAATTTCAGTGTGGGTTGTAAAACCTGCTTAAGAGCCTGTGTAATTTACCTCACGTTGATTACTCTGTGTGGAACAGTTAATGGCACATGAGCTAATTAATCTATGGCTGCCTCGCCTGTCTGTGCTAAATAGTTGCAATAGTGGCTATATCTTTGAAAATCTTGAGATACCGTTTTTGAATTGTTACCTATTCTGGCTTTGTGCACCTGGCAGAAATAGGCATTTAAATTACAGACTAGGTCTGGCTTGAGCCCAGGGTCTAAAGGCATCTGTAATGGGAAAAGTGTCCCTGGAGAGAAATGCATTCCTGCAAGACCAACACTGCTCTCAGCTTGGGAAGAGACAGCAGCCAGGCGGAGTAGATTTTGGTAAAGGCGAAGGGGAGCTAAAAAACAGCATCAAGGTGCAAGCTTTTGGTCTTGTGTTGTTCCCACCACGCTGGGCTGGGAAATAAAGGGCAGTGTGAAAGGCCCCATGTGTTAACACAGTCACGTGAAACACTGTCACTATTAATTTCCTCTAGTTCCCCTGAAAATGAGCTGAGCAGCCACTCATAAGCAAGGTTTCCATGAAACAAAAGACACAGTTTAAATCTGCAGTTTGAGGACCGTAGTTCAAGGCAGAGCAAAAGCGGCAACCTTTAGGTTTGCACGCTCCCTGTGCTGTGTGTCTGCGGGCAGCAGAGAGACACAGTAATGCACCTTTAAACATGACAGAGAGATCATTTAAATACAGCTGTTTGTCACTGGCTTATAGCCTAGCTGGCATCCAGCGCTAAAATCAGTGTCTGGAGCCTGACTTTCAGAGATTTTGTACAGCTTTTCATGAATAAAAGACTTTTCCTTTTAATGCTTAGGAATACATCGTTGCACTAAAATCGTCACTTTTCAACCCCAGCCGAAAATGCCCCTCTGGGGATTCTCAGCATATGGATAGTTACATTGAAAATCAATTCTTCTGACATTCAGAGCTTTCTTTTGCAGAGGTTTATTTGCTCTACTAACCATTTTAAGCCTCTGTGGCACCTTCTTACTCACCATAACTGCTGTGCTTAGTACCTGGCTCATAAGCATTATTTGATTTCAGTACCCTGTACACTGTGTCACTTTTAAAATTAATAAAAAAGTTGCTTCAGCGGCCTCCTTGTTTGTGTCGGTGTTAAACCTCTCCTGCAGAAATGTGAGTGGTGTTGGGGAGTGTGGGGCACTGGGGATTTGGGGAGCACAATCCCCATCTCCTCTGGGGTTCTCCCCAAGCCACCAGGTACACACCAAAGGCACGTCCTTCAACACTGGTGATGGAAGAGGGCCAAGGCTCAGCTCACAGGTCCAATTCTGCTCCAACGTGCAGGAAAACTTACCTGAAAAGAAACTAAAGAGGTCAAATGCTAGTATTGAGAAAATTGAATAAGAGCAGTTGTGGAGCGTCACAGACAAGACAAATTACAGGCCACGAGTTTTCTTGAAACATGCAATTTCGTACTAATAAGCCATATAAATATATTTAATTACTTCTATTTTATGTCTTATGGCAATGGCATCTTCTGGCTGCAAGTTTATTCATTGCTCCAGTTCCGTTAGGGAACAAAGAAGTCTGTTCTTTTAGTTTTCAGCTATTTAGTTATTTTCTACCAAACTTATTTTTCTATTGACTTTGACTTCCTTTTTTTTTTTTTTTTACTTTTTTTTTTAAACTTTTTTTGGTGGTAATTTTCTTTTAAGGAGAACCTCATTTGAAAAACAAAGGTGTTCATTTGGGGGGTTTTTAATACATGCTTAATCTTGAAAATTCTCTTGGAATAAACAATATTTCAATTTACTTCTCTGCAGAAGAGACTGTTGTTCCATGGAACTACACCCCCATTTAAAATGCTAAATTTCACTTCTTCTGTAGATTCTCAGGGCTTCTTGCCTGTTACAGTAAAAATATGGTTAATTTTTCTGGAGTTAGTGCAAAATTGCTACAATGTCCTGAAATTGGTCAGTCTCAGATGCTAAGAAATAATGCCTCCTACAGCAGCTCTCTTTAGACAGACTGGTTTGGTTTTTGTGGGTTTTTTTTCATTCAGATGAAGTATCACTATCAAGAGAAAAATTCCAGAACCTGTTTTGGAACATATGTTTTCTATGGCAACTATAATAACTTTTTATTTTTTTCTTGCCAAACTGGTTTAATAATTACAAAGAGCAGTATCCATAGAACAATAAACTGTTTTTCTAGTTAATTTTTAAATGTCTTACTGTGACGTTTTTCCCTATGGCCGTCACTACCCTACATTTTGGCTGAAGTCTCTTTAAGATGGGGAAGTTACATCAGCAATTTCACCTACCCTGAAATCACCTCATTCTGCCCTGATTTATACCCCATGAAATCCTACTGCCCTCAGGGGGGTTCTGCAGAGTGTAAGGCTGGGCAGAGTTTGATCCAGAATGTTAAATACTGGAGCATCAAAGTTATGGGTTTATTGCAATTATTATTGGTCCCCATTGGTTATTTACTTATGCTTTATCTCAGCTACAGTTAAAATTCTATGCTACAAGGCATGTGGGGAGAAATAAAAGCACAAATAGCAAGTGAGTGCATTGATTTGGAATGGGCTTGAACCTGTTTTTATGCCCCATGACACTGCAGAATGGAGGGATTTTCAAGGCTCCCCACAAAGTGACCTGAGAGTTGGGATTCTGAGTGGCTGAAAAAGCTCTGCTGTAAAGTGAGGCAGCTCTGGCACTGAGAGAAGCTCGACTTCCTCGATCTCAGGGGCAGGATGGGTGGATGGGTTCTGGGATCCACACTTCTCTCCCTGCCATGTCTCTCTCACTGACGAACCTCTTCAGAACCTCTTCTCAATCCTTTGAACATCTTCCCCAAAGCAACACCAACGCATCTGATTCCTTCTGCACCCCTGGTAATGTTTTCCTGAAGACTGAGGGGCAAACCTCCGTCACTTGTCAGTTAATCGTGTCTGGAGAAAGGTTCCATGCTAAATTACCAAACTTTTCACTCAAGATTTTCCACATCTAATCACAAATTTAATAATCTGTTATTATCTCTATCTCTATCTCTATCTCTAGTTCTATCATCTCTAGCTCTACCTCCTCTATATCTGTATCTATATCTATATCTATATCATCTATATCTATATATCTATATCTATCTATATCTATATCTAATCTATATCTATATCTATATCTATCTATCTATATCTATATCTATATCATCTATATCTATCTATATCTATATCTAATCTATATCTATATCTATATCTAATCTATATCTATATCTATATCTATCTATATCTATATCGATATCTATATCTTTATCTATCTATATCTAATCTATATCTATATCTAATCTATATCTATATCTATATCAGGCCTTTTACTACAGAGTCCCTCAATCATGCTCCAGAAGTTAAAGCAGAATTGAGAAACTAAAATCGTACCTAATTACGTACCACTTCCACCCTCAGAAACTTTTGTTCTAGTTTCTGTGCCCAATATCAAAATACTCCTACAACTTCTACAGGAATTCTCCTTTAAATGAGTCAAAGATGCTAATGGACACATACATCGCTTCTGAAGAGAATGTTTTAAAATCAAATATTTACATGTCAAGGGGATATTTTGTAAAGGCCGGCTAAAATAAAGCCCATCAGGCAACATTATGAATGTCACTGTCCCTGAAGTCCAGAGGATTTTACATTTTCAAGCTTCACAGAGCTGTCCCCCAGCAGTGTTTGGGCTGACTGAGATGGTCCAACCCTGCTATGAGCACCACAGACACGGAGTGTACTTGAGGGGGATCAAAACAGGATAACACAGATCTCACTTTCCACTGAATTACCTTAGAAGTAACCACAATTATAGGAAATCTATCAACATGCAACCAAATTTAAAGTTTAAACCATACTGATAGAGGTGCCAGAGCAATAGAGAGCAAAATGAATTACTGTTTTAAATTTGCATTTTTTTTTCTTCCACTTACTACGAATGAAAAAGCATTGTAGAGTCCTCGTTAGGTAATCGTATACCTTACTTCAAGTGAGTACCCAATTTTTCCCCTTCTGGAATTTCTGGTCTCACATGCAGGCCATCAACACAATGAAAAATGTACATCCCATGTATTTTCTTTCATATAAAATCTCAATTTTCTTAATCAAATAGCCGGAGCTAAGAAATACTCCAAATTAAGTCTCATTTTTCTTTTTCTATGAAAAGTCATAAGAAGCCATATCTTTTTCAGTAGTTGAAAAAAAGAAATGCATTTTACAATCAGTTCTATAGCAGTGAATTTTGAGTGAAAGAAATTTCCAACTGGGTGTGAGAAGTTCCCTGTTACACTATTTTATGCGTGTCTTCTCCCCTTGGCCCACACTATCTTGAATTTACACTTACCAAAAAAAAAAAATGAACCTTCAAATTTAGCAGTCAGATTTACTTGTCATAATAAATAGGAAACAGAATGACACAGAAAATGTTTGTCCTGACAGTTATTACCAACCAGCTTCTCAAGACTTTTACTGGTCGACAAAACCCTTTTCCTTTCTTTTTCTATTGCACGCACTAATCAGGATCTACTCTGCCTCACAACAGTCAGCTGCCATTGTAACAAGTTACAGGAAAATTATAATGCTTCCTAAGCATTTCCACAGAAACAAATTTCATGTGTATGTGGGTGGACAGTAGGAGGAGAATAACCTTGGGAAAAACACAATTATAAACAGCTGCAGCATGCATTAAATGTAATTATGATTGATTCCTATAAATAATTCTTTGTGTAAATTTCCACTTAAGCTGGATTTGCTGTTCAGGTGCAGTGGACATTTCTGCATTAAGCGATTATGTCTTTTTACTATTATTAAAAATACAGATTTTTTTTTTTTCCCCACTTGGGAGAGAAGATGGGGAAAGAAGACTTACTGCACCAGCATGAAATGCTGAAAATCTGGACTATCACAATGAATAGTTTAACATCCTGGACATGATGAAATTATTTGTGCCTGAACAACAAAGAAAGATTAAAATGAAAAGGAGTGCATCATCCAAAGTTATTGTCAGCAAAACCTCATAACACTATTTCAACAAGATAATAAGGGTATAATGATAGATAGCATCTGATCAACCACTATGGAACAGCTGACTATATTAATAGGACTTGACATTTGTTCTGTTTAATGGAGAAGGTGCTGAGCACCTAGGTTTCTGCTATGCTAATTGCTTGGTCATTTGAAAAAGAAATCAATACAATACAACTCTCACAGGAGAAAATCTTGACTGATCCTTTACAGTTCCTACAGCAAAAATACACTAAATCATGGTCATTAATTCATTTGACTAATCCAACACTTAAAATTTCATTCATTCTCATATAAGATTTTACTACTGTCTATTACATGAACGTTCAGGGGTGGTAATGGCCAGAAAGATCATATAAAATGACTGGGAGAAGGAAGGATGGTTCCTCTGGAAGCTTTATGTGGCACAATCCTGATCCCACAGACATTAATTACAGCTGGCCTTTTCCTTCAGTGGGAGAAGACAAGGGCTGAGCACAGGCCGTGGTACATCAGGTGTGCTCAGCCCTCACTGCACGTGTGGGAGCTACCAAGAGCTGCTCAGTGCTTTGGGAGAAAAACCAGAAAATCATCTTACTACAGCTGCCCCCCTCAGAAGGCTCCAGCTCCATATCCAGTAGGATATTCAGAGAATGGGGTTGGAAGAAATCACCCAGGGCATCTCCTGTGCCCCCTGGCATCCAGAGCAGGTGGCACAGGAATGCCTCCAGGTGGGTTTGGGATGTGTCCAGAGAGGGACACTCCATGCCTTCCCTGGGCAGCCGTTCCAGGGCTCTGCCACCCTCAATGCAAAAAATGTTATTCCTCATCTTGAGGTGGAAGTTCTGTCTTTTAGCTTGTGGCCATTGCTCCTTGTCTTGTCGCTGGGCACCACTGAAAAGAGCCTGGCACCACCTTCTTAGCACCATCTTGCTTCTTGAGATGTTATAGTCCTTAATGAGGTCTCCTCTCAATCTTCTGTTCTCAGGCCCAGCTGCTGGGGCCTCACCTCTCAGGAGAGATGCTCCAGACACCTCATCATCTTTGTGGCCTCTTCTGGACCCTTCCCAGTAGCTCCTTGCCTTTTTTTTAAACTGTGGAGACCAGGATAGAGCACAGCGCTCCACATGTGGCCTTAATAGGGCTGAGTGGAGAGGGGAGGATAACGTTCCTTGAGCTGCTGGCCACACTCTCCCCAGTGCACCCCAGGATAGTCAAGCTCTTAATCACATTTCTAACCACTGCTCTTCCCCAGGAGACAATGGCACATGCTCAGAGTTAGGCTACTTAATCAATGTCATGGTAAGACACGAAATAGATTGACTCCATGGAGCTGTCAGAAGAGAAAGAAGGCTTTATTTACAATCCCAACAGTTCCTTTTAGAACACGCTGTGTAAAAAGGTCTATTATTGGTCCATGGCACTGACACTGCTCTCCATTGGTTCAGGAATAGGAAACAACCCCTGGGGACAGTTGTTCTGGCCAAGGGAACACTGTTTGCTGAACCTGTGCTGAGAAACGGAGAGAGATGTTTTGAAAAGAGAAACTGTTGACAGCTTTCCCTTGGGAAAGGAGCTAGCGATGGTTAGCAAGCTGAAATTCAGGCTCAGAAATGTCGAGCCCACAAATAAATATGATGATCCAAGGCTATCTTTCTACTTTGTGTACCTCTCAACAATTTAGACTTTCTTTCCAGCTGAGATATGCACTTAATTTTTAGTATAGAATAAATGGATGTTGCAAAGTATGTCAACATTTGTAAGACAAAATCAGAAATATAGGGACCTGTTTTTCTCATCAAGATCTCAAAAGGTTTTCATGTTTTAGTCTTTTTGACACCCCTGACACGTTTGATCATGCCCTTTTTGTTTTTCTGTTCATCTACAGAAAACTTTATTGGCTAACCAAGCCTTCTGTGTGCAGTAGGGATGGGGTAAAGATGCTAGAGGTTGATATCTTCCAGCTTAAAAATGTCAGTGGGGGGTTTGTCCAAATTAACACAGTGTCAGAGGCAAAACTGGATTCAAAGTTGAGCTCTGCCTGTGCCTCAATATGGAGCAAGGTTTCCTTAAAAAATGGATGCCCAGAGAGCCTTCAAAGGAGAGCTAAAATATTGCACAGCTTCTTTACTATTAGATCCATGGATTTATAATTTTTTTTCCCATTTCTACCTCCTCTGCATGGCTGTGTGATCAGCTTGATTTAAAATAAAACCTTGTTTTCTTTATAACAATATGATTTGGTAGCCCTACAAATGAGACATTTTTCACCTAGCATGAGTTAGGCTATTTTTACAGACTTCTGTTGGAATTGCTGGTAGTTCGGGAACTTGAAGGTCTGCATGGAAGAAAAAGAGCATTATTTGCTCTAAAGTTACAGTAAATTAATATGAATAACCCTGCTGATGTTCAGGTTTCATTTAGTACGTAGCATACAGAAATGCTGTCAAGATTCCACAGAACACTGAAGATTTGCCTGCATGCTTTTCAAACAACAACAAAAAAATAAAGATGGTACATGCTTAACCCTCTTGGGCTAATTTTTTAAGGCATGTCTCTAAAATTGCATCAAAATATTTTCTGAATACAGTTCTTCACACTTGACCTCTAGGTATAGAAATCAGATGCAGTACAACAGAGACTCTGAAGCTGTATTTATCCTTTTGACCATAAAGACATTCCTTTATTATTATTTTTCCTTATAAGTGGATTTAAAGAGCTTTTTTTTCCAAGACTCCATTACCCTTTTTATAAAATAGAAAAAAAAAACAAAACCAAAAAAGCAACTAAAACCCCCAACCAACAGGGGCTGCGCATATTTTGTAAAAAACCCTCTTACATCAATCAAGCAAATATACATTAGCAAGAAGGAAATACATTAAGACTCATTTTCCTTTTTCCTGTGCCAGGTTGTTTCTTTTGTGCTATATATCAGAATGAAAGTAATTCACCTCTCAAAACAAAATATTAAAGAACAAAATATGACTGCGATGCACTTCTGCAGAATACAGTCAGATTTCCATAAAATGTCTGCAGGGTTTTACACATTAAAATTTCTCTTACTAAAAATGTTTATGGAAATAGGTCATTATGCACATTACTAATAGAGAGCAATTTGTTGCTTTTAAAGGAGCTTTTATACTAATAGTTGCGAATAAACACATTTATCAGACACCCTAAATATAAACAATGTGCACACTGACAAGCACAGTGCTCCTCACACGCACACTAGACATGGATTGGAGGAGTTGCTCATTGGGAGCCCAGTTCTGCTGCCATGGGGGAACTTCTGACAGTTTTTGTCAGACGAATGGTGTCTCAGTTGTGTAAATGTTTAATGGAAGCTACCACAGGATCTGATAATTCAAGTCTGACCTGCTTCCGCAGAGCTTGGCCAGACCCATCAAGGCCCTTCCTGTGTTCAGTGAAAGGGAGAGCCTCTTTCTGCAGGCAGCAGCTGACAGAATGAGAGGACACAGTCTTAAGCTGTGCCAAGGGAAATATAGGCTGGACATTAGGAAAAAGTTTTTTACAGAAAGGGTAATAAAGTATTGGAATGGCTTACCTAGGGAGGAGGTGCAGTCACCGTCTCTGGATGTGTTTAAGAAAATATTGGATGTGGCACTGGTTTAGTTGAGGTTAGGGTTGGGTTGGGCTCGATAATCTTGAAGGTCTCTTCCAACTCAGTGACTCTGTGATTCTGTGGGAAGGGTTGGGATGTCCAAGCAAAACCTGTCCTTTGCAGCCAGAGCTGCAGACCAACAAGCCCAGCCCCACAAAAGCATCATCTAGGGAAAACAAAGCAGATTTTCACATCAGTAGTAGCAACTGTGCTCACGTGACGTCAGAATTCTGCTTGAAATGATACACATCCCATTATCAGCCCTTGGAAAAAGAAAAAAAAAGAATGATAACGGCTATTGTAATTTTACTTGACTTCTGAGGAACAAAGATACAGCCAAGCAATTACACTGGGTAGGTTATCATAGCATGGGAAGCAACAGGATACCAGTTTAAAACTGCAGGACTCACTGAGGAACATCTTACAATATATTTACACAGTAGCCAGCATCCATTCTCTTAAAAATCCCACTTAAACCGCAGATTAGATCACGTAGAAAGTGCAAATGAAATGAGCTGTTTTAGGAAGATATGTTGATTCCTGTGGTCCCTTTGCTTGGTTGTCAGTAAAAGTGAAGAAAATGTAAAACATCTATCCAATTATTTCAGTTAATATACAAGCATTAGGCATTCAAATTCCTAATTAAGAGACAACATGCCCTGTCAGGCATCTGCATGGGCTATTGAACATTGCCTAGATTGTTCCATAATTATCCCGGCTTAATAGCTCTAAAAATGTAAGCAATGTGCATCCATTGAGGAAATGCACCGCTTATCACATGAGCAGGAACAGCACACAGAACATGCTCTGCCACGGCGTATTTGTGCTGCAGGTTTTTAGTGGAACATGGTTTAATTAACAGCAGGCAGCCTCGGCTTAGGAGCTGACTGCTGTTGGCAAGGAGGAAATGTAACTCACACGTCAAAATTTTCTCCCATGCCCAGGTTTGAACGCGAAAAACTCAACCGTTGGAAGCGCTCCATTTCAGATTCCGGCATCAGGCAGCAAAAGGAAGAGCTACCACGCGCAAAAAAAAAATAAATATTTTGTAGTGATTTCAGCGTGATACTTTTCAAGGCTCAAATCTTCCGTCTCCCAGACCCATTCACCAAAGAAACCCCAAAACCCGCCCCCGCAAAAAAAAAAAA
>WBMY01011195.1:262504-278661 GCA_013397315.1 Donacobius atricapilla
AGCATCCTCTGGGGCAGTCGTGTTGTCAAGGAAACAGATTTTTTGCCATCTTCTATGGCCTGCATTGTTGGTGAATTTGCTACGATTTCCTTCTTTTTAAGCCTGATGCCTATGTTCAAGGTTTGACCAAAGTTGTCTGAAATGGTGCAGCCATAGCAACGAGATGTCTGTTCTTTCACACTGTCTGGCAAAAATGGGCAAATCGTGGGTATATTCTCCCATGTAAAGTCTTCGAGGAACACAAAAATGAAGTATTTCAGCTCTTTGAAATGTATTTCTTCTGTGCTTTAACCAACAGGCTTTGTTTTAGAAAATGATGTTTTAAGGACTCCATGTACCTTTCTCTTTCTCTCTTCTTTTTGCTTTGAATAAGACAGAAGGCATAAAAAGAAAAAAACAAAGAAAAGGCCAGGAAGTTTTAGAATGGCTGAAAACATGGAATCAAAACCTATTTTTTCAGTGCTGTTTGTTTTAGCTAAAACTCTAAGTTAAAAACTGGGCAGCCTTTGGTCAAATTTACAGTTCAAACCCCTGTAAATGGATAATGCATGGGATGCAAAACTGTATTCTGTAAACTTGGCAGCCTCAGGGTGTTTCATGCAACAGTGTGAGGGAGATACCCCTCAGCGTTTCTTTTGAGACTGCCAGGAAGAATTGATGCAATTCACAGGTTCCCTGTAGACTGCCATCCTATAAATAAATAACATTAATAGGTATATTTTCTTACCTGAGATGGATCTAGCAGGGTGGAGTTGATTCAGCTGGTTTTAGGTGGATTTTCTTTTCCTTTTTCATATCATGAAAGGCATTACTGTCATGGTATTTAATGGTGAACTTCCATCCCTTTAAAATGAAGATTTCTGCCATAGCATCTAACACCTATTTTGCCAGCTCTGCTTTTCTCCTCTGTTCTTCCAAAAAGGGATGATTGATTTTGAAAAAGATTGTGGGTTTACTTGTTCTTTCCTTTCTCCGCCCCAAAATAACTAGAATTCTATGGGCAATATTAGAATAGAGTAGGCCTCAGCTGTGTATTTTCTAGCCTGGAATCTGACACCATAATGGGTGTTAAATATGCATTTTTTTTCTTCACTGGATACATAAACTATTATTAATTACATAGGAAAATAATTATCCATCTGCAGGTATTAAAGGAATGTCAATCCAAGTGATAGAATTGATAACACGTATTTTGACTGAACTGTTCTTGTCAAAAGATAGATGATTACAATTTTTAAAAATATCTTCATATAATATTATTTAATGTTTTAATGAAATTCAACAATGAACTTTAGACAAATTGAAATGATACATTTATAGACTATTTTTAGGTCTCTGATCTTTTTTCTTGCCTTTTACCTTCTGGTACAAAATTTTAAATTAAAACTTTGTTTTTTGTCTCAAATCAAAAAAAAAAAAACCAAAAAACCCAAAACTCCATTTTCAAAAGAAAATTTATTGTTCCTTATGAGATCAAAAGATAATTAAGCTACTTAACAAAGCAAGTCACTTAAGAGTATAGGTCACTTACCAACATTAGATTATTTCTTCTGTGGACAGAAGTAACCTTACAGACTAAATTCCATGACTGGAAAGTAAATTGTAGTAAATTTATGTTTTGTATGTAATACATGTATAAATTTATGTTTTTGTTGGGTTTTTTTGTTTTTTTGGGGAGTGGGATTTTTTAAAAATTATTATGATGATTTATTTTTTATTTTTCTACTCTGTAAAATAGCAACAATGCGAACACTTCACTTTGGATCCCTCTAACTTCTGCACCATAAGGACATGGGAGGTTTTCTGAGGAGGCATGAGGGACATTCTCCCCAGAACAACATTCCTGGGATACAGACCTGGCTTTGCCTCAGGAATGTCTCAGGACCTTCGCCTTTTTGAGCTCAAGAAAAGCAGACTGCACTCTAATTGCTCATTAATATTGAAGACAGTGTTAAGTATTCCCATAGTAAAAATTTTAAAGTACTTTGAGGCTTTCTTTTCACCATATTTTCTTTTCAGATCTGAGATGGAGAGAAGCTATGGAACCACTGGAGCAAGCCAGGGACACCTGGTTGGAAGCTCAGCATGGTTTTTCTCCACAGGTTCATGTGAGGGAGGAGGGGAGGTAAGACTCGATATTTTGGATGTATAACTTTGGCTGCAGAAATGAATCAATCTAAACTCAAAGGCCAAAGGCAGCCAGGGTGCCCTTTGCTGTTGTGTGGGAGACAGCCCTGCACACTTAGTCCCTTTTCTAAACACACTTCGGGTTGGTTTCTGCAAGCTGCTACATTATTTTCCTTCTCTCCAGGCCCCAAATTCTGAAAAACCTGTTTCCTCTGGATTGCTAAAGCACAGATTCTCATAATCACTCAGAGGAGACAGCTCCCCAGAGACAGCTCCAAGCAGCTGCTTCCTGCAGCTGGAAAGTTTTTCAGTGCCAGACTAGACCTCCATGCAGTGAAGCTCTGATGTTCATGAATAGCCAGTTGATTTCTGTAGGAAGGTTTGGGTGCCTCGTTGCATTGGGTCCCACAGTAAATATTGCTAAATAAAAGCAGTTTCCTTTCGTGGGTAGGCAGATATTACAAGCTTGTGTCCCTCCAAGGCACGTGAGAAATACAATATATATATTCATGTTGGAATAGTCATGTGAGATTCACAGTGTGAAGGTTGTTGTCAGTCCCTATAATATCAGATTCATCAAATTTGGGTAAGCAATTTGGGGTGCATTTGCTTGTTTGGGTTTTTTTTTTTCCTCTAATGCAGACAATTTACAAATAAATAGGCAAAAAAAAAAATGGTATATGGGTAACTTTGAAATGACAGTGAAGAGCATGATTTAAAATGAGGGTCCACTCAGAGCAGCTAAATTTATCTTTAAAATGAAGAATTATGAGGACTGTGATAAGGGCTAGGTTTCACCCCATTTTTTCCTTCAGACAAAATTTGTACTGCCATGCACAAACAGAGAAAGTTTTTGGGATTTTGGTTGTTTGCTTCTTTTAGTTTGGTTTTTTAATTCATTTTTGTTTGTTTGTTTGTTTTGATTCAGTCATTCAAAGTCTTATTTGCTCTGGAAACTGAAGCTACATAAAGATCCCGTTGGAAGCTCGAAAGTTTTCCAAAATCAAGGGAAGGGGAACAGCAAAATAGTTATTAACAGGCAAGAGAACTCATTATATTTTTTATTAAAGAAATTTGTTAACCAGGTGACTTTAAAAGATAGTTTGTCATTTCTGCTCCTTGGAAGCGCAGAGTCTGCCTTGTTAAGTATTCACATTTACTGACTCATTGTTTATAAAATCAGGTGTTCCAAAGACAAGAGGTATTTTTTACAATAAGCAATTCGGTAATGAAACAGAGAAATATAAATCAATTTATTAGATTTCATCTGAATATAGAGCTATGAAAAAGACCTCAGGGAAAAAAAGCTCAAGACTGCTGTAATTTGTACTTTGGGGAAGCATATATAAATATCTTCAGGCACCATAAATTTAGATGTTTTACCAGAAAACATTAATAACTTTCCAGTTCAAAGGGTGAAATGCCCCACCCACAGTTCGCTCACTGCATTCTTCCCAAAATACCTCTACTTCCTGTAAGCATAAATTCTATGTTTAGATTTGTTAAAAATAATGAAAAAGAGTAGGAAGCAGTCTACTTTTTTTAAAGGATGCAGGTGGGAGCCGCTAAAATAGGATTCCAGGGCTTCTTCGTATCTTCATACTTTCACCTTTCTCTACAATAAAAAAAAAAAATTAAAAAAAAAGGGCAAATTGCTTAAATGTTTTGCTAAGCCCTACTCACCTCTTGGGTGTTTCAATGAATTTAGTTGATATGGCTCTTTCACAATCAGAAGTATTTTGATACCCCTATAGCCTGTTGATTACAACCCTTCTCTGGCACTCAGCTCCCCTGAAAAAAGAGCTCTGTGTCAGTGTGCCTCTCACAAATCAGGCAACAGCACAACTGAACTGCCTTTCTGATGAGCCCTATCAAGCCCATTTTTGGAAATGGCGTAAAATAATACATTTCTCCTTTTTTTCAGGCAAAGGTATGTTATATCCTGCCTTGTAATTGTGTTGCGTATTGTCTTTTAGGAGCGTAGCATTCTCCTTTTCCGAAGCACGCCCACGGCAGATGAGTACATCCAGACTCTGAATCTAATTCGGGGAAGAATCAGCAGTTTAGTGGTGGCCATCTTTGCACTCATGAGGGTATCATAGGAGTGAGGCATCAAAACTATTGCGTTGCTGTTTTCTTGGTATTTCTGGCTAGTTTGAAATAACCCAGAGTCTCTAGCCAAAGGGAAACCTTTGAATGAAACAGGCACACTGGCTGCTGGTGGAGCTATTTAGTGGAGGAGAACCTGGTACATTTATTAACTTCTCTGATGTTCCTCATTGGGTTCTCCCCCACTGGGGACAGCGAAGTGACATTGCCCAGGTATGTCCTGCCCTCAGATCAAGCCTAAAAGAAGAGATGGTGACCTATAAACAAAACCTGATGGGTTCTCTCTCCCCTTGAGCTCTGACCTTGGGTGCGTGACAGCCTCCAATAGTGACAATCCCACCACAAAGTAACTCCTTTCTTCTGTAATGTTGTGACGGTTTTGCTTCACAGATCAGATAATAAATAATTTTATCGAGTTTCCATTGTGGTCTCCTTCATTTGTCTCCTCGTGTACTGGCGAGAAGTGCTGAAGAACTTTTCCAGTCCTGTGGCCTCATCATGCCTCCATGTCTTTATGCCTAGTGACACGAGCCAACCTCATTGTAGCTCTAAAGCTCTTTCTCTACTGAGAAAATTGAGAAGCAATTTTTCCCTATTGAATTACCAAATTCCACAAAGTCTGAATTAGACAGTTTCTGTGAAAAAAAATAAGTGAAGGGACTGCAAAATTTTATTCAGCTCTTTCACTCAGTTCTGTGTGGTATTTGATGTTTTTTTTCTTGCACACAACTGAAAACCAGCACATCATACTTACGATAAATTGAAGTGTTTAAAGTCCATTGCTATTCTGCCTTGTGTGTGAGGAAGGGTGAGAATGAGAAACAGAGGTATGCACTGAAATACTTTCTTGTACAAGTCTTCCTTCCTTTGTACCTTACCTGAAAAACATGGCTGACAGCGCTGTTTTCTCCCCTCTGCATTCAGTCTGTCTAACATGAATACTAAATTCTGCTGCCAGGACTATTAATTCTTACACACTAGAACAAGGAGCCCGGGCCAAAGCTTGTTTTTCTCTGCTGCAGAAAAAAAAAAAAAAAAAAAAAAAAAATTGGAGTTATTTCCATATGGTTAACCTCATGCTAATCTCCTCCGGTACAGGATAAATCTAAGCCAGATATTTATTACATCTTTCAGATACAACCTGCCTTCCCCAAGCGGACAGTTTGATATCTTCCTCAGGTACTCATTAACAGTTTTTTTGATTGCTGTGTTTTTGTTGCCTTAGCAAAGCTGTTCACACCCATGCAGAGTGCTGCAGAGCTCTCTGCCACTCTCCTGCTCTGGCCACGAGGTGCACATCTGCATCTCCACTGCCAGATGTTTCTCAGCCCACCTTATCTTACCTGTAACCCTTCACTGAATGCACAAACAGCAATTCCCGGGTCTTTTACTTCTCAACCAGCAGGTTTTACAAAAGGGCCTCTGGCTTTCCTCTCCAAGCTGTCCTCAGGAGAAGAAACCTGAAAACATTTGCAGGTACCTCAGTGCTTTCTTTTTCAGATACCTCGATAAAACTCTGAATTGCCAGAATCCTTATGAAAGACTTCATAATACGCTGCTGATATCCCGAGGATGACACCCAGCCCTAGCCAGTAGAGACGCCCATTGTAATCTGATTTTTCCCATTAGCAGTCCACTTCTATTATTTCCCATACTGTAAAAACTTGGAGGCAAAGACATTTTTGTATTTAACATGGCAGTGGGCTGGTCATGATTACAGCGCATAGTGTTGTTAGAGTAGTGATAATAGTAATTGAAAGAAGTCTCCAAACCTCTTATTTAAAAGAAATCTGTAGGTATACATGATATAACAATATAATAATATATTTTTATAAAAAATCATATATTTATATGTGTGAATTTAAATATAGGTGTACACATATTTTATGTTAAAATATACATAAATTCAATAATTATAAACATTGAAATACTGCAGCAATAACCCAAATAACCAGTTCCTATCAAATACATCTCAAATCTAATAAACTAAAAACAAGGACATGCCATTAATAGACCTCTGACTATGCAAATACTGTGTCAGATCCTGGACATGAAACAATGAGATTTTATCCCTATACTTTTTTTTTTTTTTACTGTACTATCATGCTATGTAGCTTATTTTATTCAGCTGAAAAACAGAGTTGGTATATCACTGATTATTTTCTGTAATTACTTGAAGACACGGAGGTCAGACTTATATGTTTAAGTACGCATGTATCTCTTCACTTAAATTTTGTAGTCTTGTTGAAACGTTCTTAGCTGAACAAGCTGAGAACTAGAATATTTTTTCCTCTGTCTAAAAAAGAACACGAAAATGAATCATACCCTTAGTGTCAGTAATTTGAAAGCAGCAGAAAAAAAAGTGTATGGGTAACACCTGGGTTGGTGTGAGTCACCTCAGTGACAAAGAAACTTCTGTTAAATTTTCTATCTAATTTGAGATCATACATATGGACAGGTGAACAAAAGTATCAGAGTGTCTGCCCAATAAAGCTGCTCTTAAGCTCTGATTGAAACATAACTGACAGAACAACAAAACTATTTAGAAATTTTTCCTTGTTTGACAAATGAGTCATCTCAAAGCACCTTGATTAACTTAAAAAAAAAAAAAAAAAAAAAAAAAAAAAAAAGAAGAAGCAGAAGACTTTGGGCCTGAGAGAAGTTCACATTGCAGCATGGAAAATCCTCCAAGGAACCTGGCCTTTGGAAAAAAGAGGAAGGCCAGCTGAATACTTATTCCTGTGGGTATTCACAGAAAAAAAAAAAGCTGTTTAATCATTTATTGAGAAATTTAAAAATAAACACATTTATCTTCCAGAAGCACTCTTGCCCTTGTTATGCCAGATGTGCATAGTCTAGTAGGTTTTTCCTGGCTGGAGGTGTTGGGGGACTGAGGTTTAACCTCACCCAAGTGAGATTGATGGATATAGGACTGTCTGGTCCTCTGATACATCCTCCATACTCTGTATTTAGCCATGGTCTGTACCTGTCCTGCATTACCGCACTATGATTGAGGCAAAGGAAAGATGAGCTTATCTCAAGTCCCTGTGGATGAAAGGCAGCTGTAGATAATACTTAGAGAAACAGTGAAGGAAAAGGGCAAATCCAGGATGGTGGTTTTCCTCCCAGATTAGCAAAAAAAAAAAAAAAAGCAGTGCAACTACAGTTATAAGCCAGAGAAAGTTCTTCTGGCTCTGTAATAGTTTCAGTTGAACTTTCCTTTCATCAGTTTCCCAGAATTTACTTTGAAGTCATTTATATTTTTGAATGCTGCAATGTCATGGGGCAAAAATTAATCACAGCATAGCTATAATTTGCATGGAAAATTACTTCCTTCAGTGTTATATCTCTTGTTGTTGACATAAAGGTCCACTGCAAACAAAAGATCTTTTATGCCATGTAGGTGTGATTAACTTCTTTTGCAAAGCATGAATAGAGGAGGGAAAAAAAATGCTCGCTGGATTTCTAATGGAAAAGTGAGATCCGTGGGATCCCCATAACACCTTTGCCTAAAAGTTCTTTTCTGCTTTTAAGGAAGGCTGTAGATGGAGGATTATGTTTGCATAAGCAGTCAGAGAAAGACATTCCCCAGCACTCTGACAAAGGAAGGTGCCATCATGCAGCCTAGGAGGCAAGTTTGGAAAATAAAATGCTGCAGCTCTCATCCTTTAAAACATCCCTAGCGTGTCTGCAGAAATGTCAGTAGCCCAAATGGCAAACGTTCTGTGTCTTCTAACAGAGAGCAGAATATCAAAGCCTGTAGTTTTTAAAGGGTGCATCCCTTCAGTGATGACTCTTTCATAGCTGACTTTTTGCCTGTGTGGAGCAGGTGGAGGGCCGAGCACAGGACGGGGACAAGGGGTGGGAGGTGTAGGAGGAAAATCCAGGATGCCTGTGGCCTTTAAACACCTGTGTCTTACTGACATCCTGGTCTAGTGCAAGGTGTCCCTGCCTGTGGCAGGGTGTTTGAAATGGGATCATCTTTGGATTTCCCTTCCAACCAAAACCACTCCGTGATCCTATGACATTTGGCACTCCTGAAACCGATAATATTTGTGTGCAATCCTGCAAGTTGCCCTGGATCTGGCAACACCATGACCCAGAGGTCGCTCACTGCCTTTCCCCCACGCTGCTGTTGACCTGCAGGGAAGTGCCAGCCCAGGCAGAGCTGGAAGCAGGCTCCCACCCAGCTCTGTGGGGCTGCTGTGGCCTGGCACTGCCCAGGCGTGGCTCTGGGCCAGCCCCCAATAAAACACGAACCTCGGGTGGGTGAAAAGCGCTCTCAATTCCAAATCTGACACGCTCCGGGGCGGTTTGAAATTAAGCAAAGCACATCTGCCCACTCCTCATTATTGTTGCTGTTAATGTTGTTATAACCTTTCCTTACACTAATCCACGTTTCTGTTCCACATTGCGAGTATGTGAGAGGCTGGAAATCGTCATTAAAATGCGATAATGCTTAAAATTCTAGCACATTAACACTGACATTTTTGCCTTCTAAACAGTCTCAGGTAATGAAGGTCAATACAAGCAAACAGTCTGTCTATGGCCCTTCGTTAGAGGCTTTCTGCGCTTGGACTTCACAGCAGGGGACTGTCAGGCAGCGTTTTCCTCTGCGCGGCTTCTCTCCGAGTGCTTGCTGCAGCTGGCTTCAGCATATGGTAGAATATGAAGATATTTTCTGGGGTCCACTGCCTCAATCACTGTTCAATGATTAATTACTGCAGGCTGGTGTCAGGGTGAGACATTCAAGGCTTCAGGCAAAAGTCTTAACTATGGAAAATGACAGCAGGCGGGATTTTGCCAAAACGAGCAACTTTGCGCCGCTAGTTCTAATCTAAATCTAATGATTTGCACTGCCTTCTGATCCGTTTGTAAACAGCAAGATGGTGAAAGGCTGGAACTACCAGGCAACAAATGCCAACAATAACAAGAAGTTGTTCCCAGAGAGAGTCTTAGGATGTTTGGACTTGTTGAGAAAATGTTATAACTAGATCTCTTGAAGCAGAGTGGGGGCTTGCTTGCCACCTTCCCACGATGGAAGGAACGCAGCCTCCAACCACCAGGACAAAGGAGATAAGTAAGAGGCAGAGAGCTGAAGCCCACAGCAGCTGTGAGGGTGAGGAACTGAGCTTGGAAGTCCCAGCTCCACCACAGCTGATAGTTTGGAAGCCTCCGCGCTTTCAGCACCGGACTGGAGCTAGGCTGGACCCTGTGGGAGCTCCTGCACAGCCCCTCCCCGGGCACCAGAGTGCAGAGAACCCACCAGCACTTCCTTCTGGGGCGCTGCTGGCGGAGCTGGGACGTGCTCCCCCGGCCCACAGGGGTACTGGGGGAGGTGGAAAGCTGCCTTCCCCTCACCCTGTGGTTCCAGGCCGTGCACAGCCCCACCGAAGGACAGACCCCCTCAGCCTGGTGATGAGCAGCCCTCCCCTCCGGTTACGTCGGCCTCCGATTGATGTAATGAGGACATGAGGGATCAAAGCTCTTTAAAGGCTTTTGTTCAGTTCATTTAGAAGTGCATCCTAAACCCCATTAATTTGCTGTGCGTGGCTCAGTGTGTGTATCAAAACTACCCATAAAGATACAATTATCTCCCACCTACAAAGATAAGAATTGTGTGCGCGCTTTAATAAAGCCCAGGTTAATTTTCTTCAGATTGCCCTTCATCAGAAATGCAAAATGAGCGCAAATTATACAATTCACATTTAGTATCATGTTGCAACTGCTTTGTGCTTGTGCCAGCGAGTCTACGGAGCAACAGAGAATAAGATCTTTCATCTCAAGTGCCTTTGTCTTTGATATAAAAATATGAAAAATGCTTACTTTGAAGAAGGAGTGTTTCACAGTGGATAGTTTGTGATTCCATCTTCCTTGTGCAGTGCCATTACAAAAGCCAAAATCTCACCATCTTCTTCCCAGGGAAGATAGAACTGATTAGCACTAGGAAATGCTTTTGGTAATTCAATGAAAATATTTTTCATTCCCAGGGAAAAAACATTATCCAATGTTTTAGGCTGTTGAAAGCCAAAAAAAAAGTTTATGCTTTTGGGAAAGAGAAGCAAGAGAAATCATTTTGTTTTCTCCTTTTATATCAAATAATTTCTACTGAAGTGAAAAAGAAAATCCTGTGGAGTGTATTTATTGCAGTAAAGGGTATTTTTTGAGGTAACAAAATTGACTCACGTTAGATGAATTTACTGCTTTATAAAGGTATTTTATTTTCATGAATTAAATAAATTTTTCATAGGGCATGTTCAAAATGCTTTTCTATTCCTCCAGGTTACAGAGTAAGTATGAAGAAGACTCAGTTGTCTACTAATAAAAAACTAATTTTAGCTGCATCCAATCTTTAGTCCTTTTATTATTATGGGAAGAGAATGATGCTAAGTGAGAAGCAGCAGATAATTAATGGGCAGCTTACCCAGCTTGTACAAGTCACATTGAAGTGCAACATTATTTTTCAGTTTTTAATGTGATATTAACTGGTGATGGGTGAAGCACAAAAGGTTGAGAGACTGTTTGAATGATCGCCAGAAGTGTGGATGCTTATTTAAAATTTATCTGAATGTCTAAATACTGTGGATTTGGGAGTTACTCAGTGCAGGTCTCTAGGAAAAAAAAAAAAAGGTGATGACATAAAAGGCCACACTTCAAAAATGAGACTTTTGGTATTCCCATGAGGACTGGAAATACTGTGAAAACAGCACTTCTTTCCTGTTTCTTCCAATAAAAAGCGCTAGAGAAGACATATGAACCAAGTTTCTCAGCCTCTTAAAATCTCCAGAAAAGCCATGAGCTTTTAGCTATTAATAGCTATTAATTAGCTATTAATATATCTATATAGCTTTTAGATATTAAAATACTAATCTGAATTAGTTTGCATATGTCTAATTTTAAACGTAATATGAATTCTTGATAAATTAATGAAGCTTATTGAAACCAGATGCTTTTTTTTTTTCTACGCAGTGCCAAAAAAGAACTTGCTATGCAGACCAAAAATTTTTATCCAAAATACTTTTTGTTGTGATCTTAAAAACAATTTTAGAGAACAAAACCTAGATGGAACTTCAAGGCCCATCAGACACAAAGGCACAACCTGTGTAAATGCAGATAACTTTCAAGATGAGTCTCTCATGGTTAATGCAGACAGTTCCAAAAACAAAAGCAAACAGAATTTGGCAGCGGGAACTTTTAATGAAAATGTCGCCAAGGAATTCAACCTACAGACCACAAAGTGATGCACAGCAGACCCAGCTGACTTCCCTGCCTCTCATACCTTTATTTTCCATTGAACATAAAGAACATATTTTGGGTGAGCTAAGCGTGTGTCCCCAGGTGAGGAGCCGTTGCATAAAATCAGATTTGCCAGCAGGTTACTGTCAGCTTCTGGCAAATTGTCACCACGGGTGAATGATTTCTTGGATAACCATCTCTACTCATCTCCCGTGAAACTGCCGAGAAATGCAGGGAAGACCCACATGGAGTCAACATCCACTGTAAAGAGGACGGGAGGGGTTTGACTAGAAAGCACAGCCCAGATGGAGTCTGGGGACTGAAAGGCCGGGGCATTCAGGCTCAGAGAGCCCGTTTCACATGGCAAATGTAGGTTATCGGCCTAGCCAGGAGCAAAATCTGTCCTTGCTATGTAACATTTGTAACTCCGCCTGCCACCACCTGGAAGATCCTAATGCATCAGGAGAAGGACACAAATCAAAACAGAGATGAACAATGAGCCTACAAAAGAATCCTAAACTCAAGTTGCTGTTATTTTGGGTTGGCAGAGCTCATGATTAGCGTCATCAGACACTATTCAGGTTTATGTCAGGTCAGCCTTGAATCTTCAAGTAAAAATTAAAGGGAATCTCAAACATTAATCATCTTCCTTTAAAAAGAAAAGAAAAGTGATTAATGTGCTGTTGCAGTTGTATTATTGTCATTACCTTGTGCTTTAGCTCCTCCACTCCAGAAATCATCTAATATCATTTTAGATTACCTAGGAATGCTTCCTATTACTTATCTGCCATTTCAAGAGCACAGGACTCTCAGAGGTCATGTCACATCTACCAGCACTGAGGTCATGTCCAAAACCTGCTGGGTTGTCTGCTAAGTGACTGGATATGTTTAGAAACAAAAGGGCAAGAGTGTGATTTTTCTGAGATTAAGACTCCCCAGCAGCCTAAAAATGGTAGAAACTCTTTAAAGATTTAGGTGAACAGTAGATTTTTGGATGCCACCCTATGAAAGAATATATGCAAGATCTCTGATCTCGTTTAGTTGAGCTGGCATATTTATATCCCAAATTTTATGAGGCTTGAGCTTTCAGAGTAAGGGTGTTATGATGAGTTAACACCACTGCTTAGATTGTTCACCAGCCAAATAGCGAAATTTCTTAATGTCATTTTATGGGACTTATAAGACATTAAACTAAATATGATTGCTGCTCCATAAAACAGAACAGTTCTCCATATACTGTATGTATGCAAATACAACATCCTATCTCAGCCTCCAGTGCCCATAGTAAGTTATCCTTAGAGTTTAGACTGAATAGCTATTATTGGTTTACATGCTCCTATATCTTTGCATTTCATATAGCTAATAAAGGGAGAAGCTTTTCAAAAAAATAGGAGCGATGCCTTATGTGCTTCACGATGCAGCTGAGCAGCTTTTCTTGTTCAGCAGAAGAGATACATTTGTCCAATTGAAGCACATTTTCAAAATGCAGAAGAGGTGAATTTTCAAACCCAGGCAGGTGGGGTATTTAATGAATGGCAAAAGTTTCTTTTAAGATCCACTGCCATGGATCCATTTGGCCTCCATATGAGGCCAAATATTCACATGGATCCATGGGCAAGGTAAGCAAGGGATCTAGAATCAATAGATCATACTAATAAATAGAATACCAGGTCAAAGTTTAAACATGGTCTAAAAAAATATTTGTCCACCAAGAATGAGAAAAATGGCTTTTATCATAATTATCTACTCCATTAGTTTAACTTCAAAGCATATTGTCCACTCTTGCAAAGATTATTTTGCATCTATGAGGACCCCAGTTGTGTTTCTGAAAATAATTTCATGCTATTTGCTACAATGGGAAGAGCAACCTTAACAGAGGGTCACTACTATAGTCCTATATTTGATTGTAGACACTGAACATAAAATAATTGTTATTGCTTTCTAATAAATTCTGATTTGGGACGCATTGAATCTGGAATATTCACCAAATAATTCCTGAGCTGAATGTTATGATTCTGAGGGCAGAAAAATGCATGAGGTTTTTAAAAGCTGGGATTTGGAATGAAAGAGGAAATGAATCATCAATTTATGAAATCACCGGCATATGAAAATCACCAATTAATGAATGCATAAGTTAGATAAAAATCTGAAAAAAAATCATGTGTGCTAGTCAAAGAAATAATTCATACAGCTACTGATCTTGGCAGCATTACAGAGGTAACATTTTTACAAGGTTAAGCTGTCTTTGAACTTTTCTATAATTTATTAGATGCAAACAGACATTTTTTTCCTGTATCAAGCATATGTGTCTTTTTGTTCCTTTGCTTAAAAATTATCTCAAATTTTGACAACTGTAAGAGAAAAAAAAGTCCTCTTCATTGCACTTTACTACTCCACACCACATTAAAAGAATATCTAAGATATTAAGCCAACTAAGCATGGTTCCACATTCCCAGCCTTTGAAATGATTGGCAAGGCAACCTTGTGGATAACCCCTTGAGAAAGAAGACTATGTGATGTATATTTGTCAGCTCTTTTATATTCCTTTACTGCAACTATTTAGCTGTTCTTTCAGAGAGACTCTAATTTTGGGGCTTTTTGTCCTTAGCCTGGGAGGAGAACCAAACATGCTGGAGAAGTGTGCATGGAACACTGCAGAGATGCATGGGTAAAACTGCCATTAAACTTAAAGAAAGACTGTTCCTATATATGAAATTTAGGCAAATCTGAGCATAGGGGTCATAAAATTCAGTCCATATCTTCTTTATGCATCTGTATAAAAGTTCAGATCTTTGATTCAGTTCTTTTCAGCATTAGTGGCAGCTATTGCTGCAGGGATATTAATAGGGCTATCTCGCTGACTTCAGTAGGAGTACGCTCAGTCCCTAAACTCCGTCCCTAAAGCTCTGCTGAAACATAAATGTCACTGTTTTGAGGGAATACTCAATATATTTTGTTCTCTGAGGCACATCAGCCTCTGAAGCTGCTTCAATGAAAGTTGATGGAAACGCAGGAAAAGTTAGTTGATACTTCCTGAATATCTTCAATGAGAAGAAAAAAAAAGAAACAAAAACAAAACCACGGAAGGCAATTGACCTTCTGTCACGTTTTCTTTTGGCTAGTTTCTCTAAAATAATCTGTCTGAAATCAATGGTTTAACTGAGTGTAAGAGATCTGGGTTAGGAGCTTCTCGAGCAACTGTCCCCGGATGGGAAGTTTCAGTGTGCAGAGTTATCCTAATTTGGGGTCCATGGAGTTCCTTTCAGTGGGATTCCCACAGGACTGCAGCATCACAGCTGAAATTTTAGCAGATTTAAGGACTCAGGTTGTCACGGTAGGACACGACACAGATTGACTCCATAGAGCTGTCAGAAGAGAAAGAAGGCTTTATTTACAATCCCAACAGTTGCTTTTAGAACACGCTGTGTAAAAGAGTCTATTATTGGTCCATGGCACTGACACTGCTCTCCATTGGGTCAGGAATAGGAAACAACCCCTGGGACAGTTGTTCTGGCAAAGGGAACACTGTTTGCTGAGCCTGTGCTGAGAAACGCAGAGAGATGTTTTGAAAAGAGAAACTGTTGGCAGCTTTCCCTTGGGAAAGGAGCCGGCAATGGTTAGCAAGCTGAAATTCAGGCTCAGAAATATTGAGCCTACACAAGGTTTCCATTTTTTCTTAATCTTTCCAAAAATAATTAAGCTAACTTACTTCAGAACTCCTAAAACATAGGTAAAACTGATGATTTTTCAGTGCTAATCATGTAAGAGATGCTGAGCCCTCAAAGTAGGGCTCTACACATTTTCTCTATATTTGATACATGACCAAATCATAAGCAGTCTCTGTTGAGGACAATATATGCGAATATTATTTTTTGCTTTAGTTAGGTGGTTTCAGATAAACAGGATTCAAGAGTCTTGTGTTTTGAGAGTCTGACTGATCTGCTTTACAAAACCTTTCCATTTTCCTCCCTTTTTAATAAACTATTTGTCATGCCTCTTTGTTCTAAAATGAGAGTAAATGTTTTTCTTTATAATCTTACTTTTTTAACTAAATAGAAGTTGCTGCATAAAGTTTTAATATAATTCTAAAATATGCCCTTGTAGATGTTGCCATAAATGTCGACATTTTCAGCAGCATGAATTTATGATGACACTGAATTTTTACAGCACTATAAAAGTCCATAGTCATGATGACATCTACAGCTGCCTTTTCACTAAAATATAAGAAACTATATTAAGACACATAGTTCAACATTTCCACAGACTTTAAGGAAGAAATTGTATACACCAGTGAGTGCTCACAGCAGCCTCAAGATGGAATAGATGAAACACCCTATGATTAGTTAGCTGCTAAATGTTTTTGTACTGAAATGGAAATCAGCAGAGGCTTCTTTTGTTCCTCTACAGTTTTTATTTTACTGATCAAGGCAAAAATTGTACTTAAAGAGCTCGAAATAAGCTCAAACTGAGGTAATATTCTGCCAAGTAAAGGTAGCCTGGTCAGCTGAAATGCCTCAGTGCAAACACACAGGGTGGGCACTGAGAGGACTGAGACAGGAGCGCCCATGCCTGCAGGGCTGGGATCTCACTGCCTTTCCAGAGGTGGGGTGGGAGGCTCCTGTGACCAGAAGGAAGGGAAGTTGGAAGGGGAAAGGGAAGGGGAAGTTGGAAGGGGAAGGGGAAGG
>WBMY01011195.1:278815-302554 GCA_013397315.1 Donacobius atricapilla
GAAAGGAAAGGAAAGGAGAGGAAAGGAAAGGAAAGGAAAGGAAAGGAAAGGAAAGGAAAGGAAAGGAAAGGAAAGGAAAGGAAAGGAAAGGAAAGGAAAAATTGAGGAGAGGTTGTCACCCTCTGAGCCAATGACCCTCTGGTGTGCAGGGTGTTCCACCTGGGGATGGATGAGGGCCCAGCTGAGAGCTTCTGGGTCAGGATTAAAGGAGGACATGCTCCCGTGAGCCCCCCCGATCTGGAGTACTGCTCTGGAGCTCCCAGCATAAGGCCTCAGATCTGTGGGAATGGCTCCAGAAGATGCTCAGAGGAGAGGAGCAACTCTGCGATGAAGACAGGCTTCTATTAAAGAGTTGAGGTCCCAGCTGGAGAAGAGACACTCTGGGGAGACCTTATGGCACTTCTCAGTACCTAAAGGGGGCTTACAAGGGAGCTGGAGGGGCACTTCTAACAAGGGCAAGAGGCAATGGCTTTAAACTGAATGAGGGTGGATTAAGATACTAAGAAAACATTCTTTACTGCGAGGATGGAGAGGCACTGGAAAAGGTTGGCCAGGGAATTTGTAGATGCCCCATCCCTGGAAGTGTTCAAGGCCAAGCTGGATGGGGTTTGAGTAACTTGGTCTGGTGGAAGATATCACTGTCCATGACAGTGGAGTTGGAACAAGAAGACCTTTAAAACCCCTTCTGACTCAAACCATTCCATGATTCTCTAATTACTATGTTGTGAGTCCGACTTAAAGTCTAGAAGTAGCCAGAGCATCTAAGTTTTGTTTTGCAAACCTATAAAATAGTACCTCAGAGACACCAGAAATCTTCATATTTTCTGTAACAGGAAAAGGATGCACTTATACATGGGATTCCAGTAAATACGCTCTTAATTATGTAATTAAACCCATGAAATACTATGAACCATGAAGTCCCATGCCTTGGGAAGATGAGTATGGCTCATATTGCATGCCAGGAACAAAAACTGCAACAACAGCATTACTGTGCTGGAGGTGGTGCTCTTGCATATGTTCAAATCCCAAATTATGGAAAGTGTGGATTAAAGGAAGCCTTTAAGACTTCTCTCTTTGCTACAAATGTTTAATTTGGGTGAAATATTTCAAAGACTTGAACATTTCCATATTAAGGCTATGAGTAAAATAAATATACGGCTGGATAAGACATTTCCTGATTATCACAATAGGACAAGTATGGACCCAACTCTTCCACCAATGCACACTCAACGATTCCATTGAATTAAATATGAGTTACATGTACAGAGGGGCTGAGGCAGCCTGGTTTAATTAGTGTGAAAATGTCAAGTCCCTGTGTACAGTGCAAACCTAAAAACACCCAGACAGTTAACCCTTTCATTGCTGTTGAACGAGGTATACAAGTCAAGTGAGAAAACCTCAGAGGAATCAAGTGAGTGTAAAATGACCCTATACTTCTACAGGAAAATTACTAAGGAAATAGGAGGCCAAAAATCCTAATAAATCCTCAAGCAAACAAATTAATGCCATCTAAAACTGCTCTGAATTTACCCCATCAAGTCTATTGTTAAGCAAGTGGTGAATTTGTTAGTTTTCATTGATCTGGGGAGATTCAGACCACTTAGGGCTGTCCATTTTTATGGGAATTACAAAAAAACCCAAAAAGCCCACCAAAAAAAAAAAACCAACCCAAATCAACAGCCCCAAAAAACCCCCACAAACAACAACAACAACAAAAAAACTCACAAAAAATCTAAAAAAACCAAACTAAAACAAAAACAAAAAAACCCACCAAACAAACAAAAAAACCCACCAAAAACCCCTAAAACCAAACCAAACCCAAAAAACCTCTTCAATTTGTCCAAGAGTCCCATTGGCTTCAATGTCCAAACATTTGATTGAAAACTTCAGCTATGTATCCTAAAAATAATATTTTGTTGAATCTAAGAGTGGGGTTTTCTAATCAGATACTTAAAAAACGAAATGTGAGGTCTCAATTTTTGAAAAATGAAGCTGTATGGAGAATTGTCTCCATTTTATAGTGTACCTACTCTGCAGTGTTGATAGATGCCTAGTCTAGAAACACTTGTTATATTTTTTTCTTAGAGAGAACACATTCTTTGCCAGCACTGAGGCTACAGCAATAGGAGCCCCTATGGAAGTTGCCTGCTGGGTGGGTCTGATTTTTCTGGAGACACTCACTGTCCAAAAGCTGCACCTTTCCACAGCTAGTATTTTTAGCACAAGTTCCTTTTGATTGAAACTTCTCAGCTTAAGACACATTTGAGATGTCAAGGAGAACTCAGAGTACATCCCCAGTCCAGCTATGAAAGGAGCCTGTCCTCAATTTTGATATAATTCTTCAGCATCAGGAGTTTTTTGGCAGAGTTCCATGCCACTAATGCCAACATGCAACCAGCTATAGTGCAGAAGGAAAATTATTTCATATCCCACGCCTTAATTTGTGGTTTTCAGAATTAGTTCCAAAGTGTGTGAGCACAGACAGGTATTTTCGAAAAGCTTCTCTAAGGTGCAGGAACACTCTGCCCTGCAGGTAATTAAAGCCTAGCACATCAGCTGGGCCAAAGCAGCAGTGACAGGACATGAGCTGCAAGGATGGGACAGAAAAGAGACAGGATACAGCAATTTCTGGAACACAATCACAGCCAGCCTTTCCCCTTGCGTGGTAATCCTCACATGAATCCCCTGCCTGCATGCAGAGAAATCCTATAAGAGCAGCTCCCATGTATTTAGGGCCTTGTGCCACTCATCAACCAGAAGAGATGATCATTAGTAAAAGAATAATTGGGGCACAGCATAGTCTCTGAGGAATTATGTATTTTACATGGCACTGGTGGTAAATGTATACATCTGTGGCTAGCATTCATACACAGAAAATTTTTAGTTAAAACACTCCATCGGCAAAAAAAATAGAGAAAATAAGAGTGCACAATGCAGGTTTCCTCCATACTGTTGCTTTTGGCTTGAATCAAACAATTGGAGTCAGATAGAATAATTAATACTACAAACCTTTTAATCACAGCGCAAGTTAGTAAGATATGGACAGACATAATTACATAGCAGAAATTGTCTAGGCTCTGCTAACTCCCATATTAAGATATTTCCTGGGAAATGGCAAAAAACAATGTCACATTATTTCTCCAATTCATTAATAAGCATGTATTTTGCACACTGTTCTTCATGGTGTATTAACTTATGACAGGGGTCAGGGCTACATTAAATTATAGGATAAATTATTATAGTTAACAGTGCTATTTGACAGATTCTTAGGTATCTGCTGCTCTTGAGCTTGTTCTGCATAGAATTGTATTTTAACAGCACAATAAGGGAAATCCTGAATAATAACACATTTTACCTTATTCTCAATTTTTTTGTTACCCTTTGCCACACAGAGCAAGCGATGACCAGAGAGGCCTCTAAGAAAAGAGTGAGTGGTAATAGATCAGATCAAGTTTAACATTATAGGCTCTGAAGGTTTATTATACAAACTCATGGTTTTCTCTTCTTACTCTTTTTTTTCTTGGTGGTAGTTGAATGTGTACATCTTCGATGGGCACAGATAACCATCAGCCTCAAAAGTGGTGCCTTTGGTTGCTGCAGCGGTTCAAAATTTAAGGATTATTAAGAATCATAACAAAGAAAAGTCTAACTGTGGAATCCGTGGATATCTGTAAAAAACAAAATGTGACACAGTTAGGGAAGAATCACATCACAACATTCTAGGTGAAAATAAACCTTGGAAAAATGGCTTTTAAAAAGAGATGAACCTATTCCAAAAAACCCTGAAGTCAAAAATAAGAAAATTAAAATCCTCAGACTTACCACGAGACTTGCTTAGGTGCAATATAGCAACCCCAGAAGACACAAATGCCTGTAGACAATAACAAAAAAATAAACAAAAGTGTGAACAAGACAGCACAGTTAACTAATGAAACCCAAGAGGTCACTGAAGCCATGTAGGCACTCTTCAGGCAGTGGAAACTGAGCCAATGACTCCTCCAGCAAGTGTACACTTCTTTCTTAAGTCATTTTCTTGCACTTCAGTAAGCTTTAGACTTCAGCAGAGGTTTTTTCACTTTTAAAATACAGTCCAATGTTAGAAATACAATGTTTGAAAAAACACAGGTGTGACAGGAAAAAATATTTTGCAAATATTCTAGTCCATGGCACAAATGTGCCTCAAACTAAATTTGACAATGAAGCAGTTTAACCTCAATCGCCCATCCCACTTGACCTTTCTATGGATCTCGCTAACACTCACATGACCAAGATGAAATTAAATACAGAGAACTACAAACTTTAGCTCTTGGGAAAGAGAAAGCAAATACCCAGCTACAAAACGAGGGATGACTCCTAAAGCACTGATACAGAAATGCACTACAAAAAGAACCTGTCAACTACTTGCAGCATCAGAAGGGTAAATCTCATTCTAAAAGGTGTTAGTAGGAAGGCGTTACCTAAAAGACAGGAATCCACTGCTCCACTCTTTCCCAAGTACTGGTTCCAGCTGGTTTCCAGGCTTTAGTAAAGATGTGGGTTAGTTGGAGATAGTGCCAAGTAGAATAATATAAACAACAAATAGTGCAAAGGTTTAAGAAAATATATAATTTTTTTTTGTGTATGTACGAAAGCAAAGGTTAAGATAGGACATTACAGTGACTCTGCAGATAAAGCTTACCCACTGGTTATTTTCCCTACTTGTGGGAGACACAGAAAGTAATGGATACTGGCCAAGCTCAGGTACTTATTTAGGTGACAGCAGATAGATGGCAACTCTTCCATGGAAAATGCAGCTGGTTGATTCAGCAGTGCCAAAGCCACTTTGCCAGATCTACAATTACCAAAGGTCTCCTGGTTTAAAAGTGCGCTGAATTTCAGGAATCCGGGGCGTCATATTCCCCTGCAGAGCAATCAAAGCAAGAAGTGGGAATACCACAGAAACAAAGCAACTGCAGAGGGCAACCTGTGAATGTGAAGTAGAACAGCTCTCCAGCAAGGGTGACCCATCCAACACCAGCTAGGATTACTGTCCCACAAATAGCTTTGTCTCTGGAAACAGGTAATTTTGTGATTTTCTGCTCCTGGGAAGATCAGGGAGTTTGGTATGGGTGTGATTTCTACGTGCCAATGTCTAATGCAGATTCCCTCAAAGTGTACTTTGCATCAGGCAAGAGTTCAGTAGACAAGGCACATCCTGAGACAGAAGTTTCTGCATAATCTGGGATTTTGGTTGCCAATTCCAGACAGCACTGTGAAGGTTACAGCCTTTTTTCCAAATCATTACTCAGGGTTACTTTACTGGTGTCCAGCCCCTCTTTGCTGGACAGATAGATATGAGGAAAAATTGATAATTATGCATTGAAGTGCACAAGGAAATTCAACAATTAGCAGGATAACGAAAACTGATTGCTCTATGTTAGGAAAACAGTGTTAAGTATGAAGCCAGCAAATGTCCTATTGTGCCTCAACATGAAATTAGTCCCCAGTATGCAACAGGTGCTTGCCTTTTTCAAAATCGATGCCTGTGTGATGTGAAGGAAGTGGTCCTGGAGATGGTTTTGCTAAAGGTAGCAGAGACCTGCGAAGTTAAAACACGTGAGCAGGTTTTGAAAAGTCCATAAATTCAGAAATCCCATTTTGTTTCACACTAATCTTTCATCTTAATGGAAACAATACTGATGATTGTAAAAAGCATAAAATTGTGAGAAGAGGTGTATTTTCTCTGAGTGGGGAGATCTATACACTTGCAAAGTTACTGCAAACTGTTTCGAGTATCAATGCAGGGATATTGTAATTCCTTGAACTAGACCTAAAGCCCTTTCAGGACATGACAGAGCTCACCATTTCTGCAAGCCAAAGATTCCTCTCTGTGGTGTTAGGCCTGGCCTACACAGAGTTACATCATTTTAATTAAAAGTGCATTTTTAAACCAATTTAGCAAGCCCACGCAAACCCAATGTGGGCACTTTTTATTTCAGACTTGCATTAATTTATCTTAAGTGAATTCCTTCCTGACTTAAGCTGAATCAATATAAGCCAAGACAAAATCAATTCGGGAGTGTCCAAACAAGTGTTCACATCGGTTTAACAAAATCGATTTATAAAGCGATTCAAATTACTTTGGTGTGACTTTGGTGTGAAGACAAGCTTGGTTTAGCTAACTTCCTCAAACTAGATATTTAAAAAAAACAAACTAAATGAAAAAAAAAAAAAAACCACACATGGAATTTCTTTTGGATCCAAGGTTATTTGCATTGATAAATTCATCATCTTCAAAAAGTTTATGGCATTTTAGAAAAAATTCTGAAATGGGTTTGAAGCACAATTTCCATTTTGGTTACCAGAAACTTGTCTTCATCATTTGTTCACGCACACGTGAGCTTGCTGAAAGGCAAACAGAACTAGGAAAATACCCAGGAAATAAGATGCTTTCTGGATACTCATTCCAAAATTTACTGTTTCATTGGTTAGACAGAAGAGCAAAAATTTCCCTTGAACTCTGTTATTCATCTGTCAATTCTTCTGCACGTCTGACATTTTGGAGTTGCAGTGGGAGAGATTTAGTCTCCATGCCTTTGGAAATACTAGCCTAGAGTCTTTGAATAATAATTAAAAAAAAAACCAAAAACCAAAAAAACCGGAAAAACCCGAAAAACCCCACCCAATCAAAAAAAAAGCAGAGTTCTAACAAAGGCAATTCTTTCTTTTTGTGGAAAGAATTCTCAAAGTGTTAGAGAAGTGCAACCAGATCTGTATTTAAAACATTTCAAAGAATAAAAACCTTTCTCTCCTTATTCAAAACAGTTGATCAACTAACATGAAACTTTGTCACTTGTGTCAGGATGCATATTAAATTCTTGTGAATGACAAGATTTTACATCAATCAACTAGATATAAATTTTAAAAATGTAGTTTAGGAAGAATTCACCATCTCACACTTTCTGAAAACTGCACATTTCTGTGTTAGTAGTGAAGTACCTCCTGAAGTTTTTAATGTTCACAGACCTACAATTAACTCCTAAAAATTGAGTTCATACCTAACACATTCAAAACTTTACAACCAACCTTGCAGTATTTCTTTTGGAAAAGCTGAGTCTGATTTCAAGCTTTTACAAGAGAAAATGGAAGGCTGTTAGGAAATGGAAACAGTTTTTCGAGATCCCAGTGCTCCAAAAGGTACTGGGGCAAATGAGCTGTCCTAACAGTGCTCTCATTTGATTTAAGAACAATCAGGAATGTTTTCAGAAAGGAAAAGGAGAAGGTTGGTAATAAAATTAGTGGCAGAAGGGTCAAGCTGTAGCGCCTAATTGTAAGTGTAAGGAATGGTGATTGTGGGCTCAGCACTACAGGTCCACACAGAACCATCACAGTCCTTGCTCAGTGTCAGTGAGACCCAGATGAGAGAGGTTTCTGATGCATGCTGCACTCATCCTTGCAAAAGCTCAAGACAGTGGGATAATCTCACCAAAAAAATCTATTAAAAAAAAATCAATCTGTCTTTAGATCCATAATATTAGGAATATTTTCAATAGCATGAATTTTGTATTCACAATACCACTTTATTTCAAAGTGGGGTCAGTAAAATAAATTTGAACATACGGTGTTGTAGGCTGCAGATCCATAAATCTCCTCTGGGATGGATGTGCTATGAATTGTCACCACATATAGCGCACAGCCACATTTCCACTCCTTCACACACTAATCCTATGGCCTATGAGAAATGGCCTTGTCGAAGATACAAACACTTCCCTGGAATTTAGGGCTGGGCTTTACTCTCTGCTGAAGTAATTGCAGGTGTTTTTAACCAGCTGTATAAATGGGAGGGAGGGAGAGAGACCCTCTGTTATTTCGCAGTTAAAAGTTGCTCAGGCCAGGCAACATTTTAGATCAAGGCTGTGCTCTGGCTGTATGTCTTCTCCCGCCTCTCGTCAGGTTTCCTCAGGTACTTCTGTCTCCACTGACAATGCCAGAGGACAGGAAAAAAAAATAATTTTTTTAAATTAAAAATTTCACCATAACTTATACTTTCCACCTTGCACGTGCCAAAGACAAGCCTGCCCCCACACCGCTGCTCACTGCCTTGCAGAGGGGACACAGCAGTGCCCTCTTACTCTGTCAAGCCTCAGGCTCCCAAGTGCCTGGGAAGATCAGGCAGCGCCCGAATTTGTGCCTTAAATGACCACCAAGAACCATGGGTTTGGTGCTCCTGAAAATGGACCCACCAGCTCACCTTGTCTCTCCAGGCAAGAGTTAGGTCAAACTTAACTGACCCAGGGGGAGATGGTGTCAAGCCTCCCTTTCCCAAGGGAATGGGATACAACCTACAGGGCATGAGACTAGGGACGTAGAAGAAAAGCAAAGAAAAAGAGAGGGAAAAGCATGACTCTCTAAAACTAGGCTGTTTGTATATTGTATGAGAAACAGCCCATCAGGAGGCCTTAAGGAGCTCTGGCTGTGCACAGACTGGAAATACTTCTGTAGAACACAAATATTTCTAAATCTCATGGTGAAAATAAATGCTAACTTTGAAGGAAGTTATTTTGTGGAATCTGTGTTATTTTAACTTGGAAGTAGGCTTTCTGAATGAAGCTAACAACACCTTTCTCCTGGCTGCAGGTTTCTATATCTGTGCAGCAACTGGAGCAACACTGAAATTCCACTACCATACTTCCATGAGAGCTACTACTTTGCTTATAGAAAAAAAANAGGCTCTGCTGTTAGAGTGAGACACTGGTATGTCTTGTGCGCCGGATGTAGCAGTGCATTTGTTCTTTGTATTGTTACCTTTTTCATATTGCTAAGCACCTTTTCTGCTTTCAAAGGTATCCGTAATTTTGTCTTCAGGAATGTCTGCTTGCTAACAGAGGATACAGGGAAACTGTGCTTTTTTGAAGAAGCTATCCTTTGTTCACTCTGCTTTTATGTAAATTAAGTCAATTTGAGTAAAGGTGCACAAGTGGCAAACTGCCTTTTGCTTTTTCACTTCTTCACTGAGTTTCTTTCGCTACCTTAATCATATTATTTAGCTATTATTCTTAGAATCTACTTTTGTCTCATTAATATTACTCAGTTTTATGACTGGAATTTCTTGAAACTTGCTTGTTAATCAGGTATATAAAGCACTAGTAAAATGTCTCTTCGTGGCATCTGCCAAAGTGATACAGAGAAAAATATTTTTTCACCCCAAAAGATTTTCAGACATTATAGAGTCTTGGCAAAAAACATGAGAACGAAAAAGCCCCAAAACACTGAAAGGCAGAAAAATCCAGGTGAGTAACCAGCACAGCAGAGGTGGTTGGTCATAAAAAAATGAAAACCCTGGAGATTAAAAGCAGCTTCTGCCAACCCTTCATCCTGCACAGTAATTGAGAGTAAATTTGGTGGAATGCACAAGAACCTTTCACAAACCCCTGGTGTCTGGTGGGAGCTTCAGGTCTGGGCCAAACACAAAGCAGCAGAGAAAAGCCAGGGGAAGCTGCCTTTGCAACCTCGTGCTGCACGGGGCAGGTTTCCTCTCTTAACCTGTCTCCAGAAGGGGCTGGCCCCTGGAGTAACCTTTTTCTCAGTTTTGCAGCTCACATGGGTCAAAAATTCGTGGCAAGGCCCGAGCTGGATAGGGCCCTCAGACTCACCTGTGTCAATGCAGTCATTTGGATGATTATTTACATTTTCCTTTCTCTCTGTGAAAGCACTGTTGTGGCACACAGGAATCAACAATAATCTTCCTTCCATAATTCTGTAAGCTATTTTGCTCAGTCTGCTTGCCAAAATACTCACTCATGAATATGCAATGAGGTGGAAGAAATATTTCTTTAAGTTTTAAGCCCCTTGGGCCTTTAATCTTGAAGCCTTTTAAATCCAGGATATGATTTTTTTGTGCGTATGCATGTATATGTGCTGAAGTGTGTGCATTGGTGTCACTTCTCTTAACTTGTGTGCATACTTGATTGCTGGAGGGCTTTCATTCTCATTTAGATATGTCATGTACTCATGCGCACGTACTGCAAGGACAGCTTTTTGCCTGTTTTTTGATGGTATGGAAGAGACCGATTATCCAAAGTGTTTCCTACTGCAGATATGGGAAATAAATATTGATGCATTCTGTAGCAGGGAAATAAAGGTAAGAGAAACTTTTCAAGGGCACCTGCCATACGATGACCACAGCATTATCTGGAGTGTCCAGCCGGGCAGCAAGTTTTGGTGTAGGAACATGTGGCAACCTAGGCAGTGATCAGCTGGGAAGCCGATGGCAACAAAAACATTTTCAGGACAAGCAGGACACATCTTTAGTTGGTTTCTATAGGCATCCTTTGGAGTGCTGCTTGACTTGTTGGGCTCTGGGCTGATGAAGAGGAGAAAGTTTCTGCAAGTGAGCTGAAATATTGGGGCTGACAGCCCTTTACCCTCCACTGAGCCATCCTTTGTTGAGCCTACCTTGTGGAATTTCCTGCCTAAGAGCACACCCAAGGCTGGGATATCAATGACCTTTATGTAAAACTGGCCAGAGTGCGTCCCTCAATCCACGTGGATCTCCGCTATCAAGCCAACATTATTCATTGAATTGAGGTTTCGAGCATATCTGTATCTTCCAGTTATAAGTAGTGTTAAAAAGGTAAACTCAAAGCAGTTTGGGAATGTCAAAATTCCAAGTTTTGTGGTTACTGAAAATAGACATGAAAGCATTGAAGGAGAAGGGAAACCAGCAGCTGAGCTCTTTGACTCAGACTTCCAAGTAAGTTATGGTGCTACAAAATCACAGTTTTTTGAGCTAATGAACAACCCTACAAAACTAAGTTATTACTTCTTACCAAGAAATACTCACCAGTCATATAAACACTTTGCCAAGAGACAGTTCTTGCCCAAAAGACTTAACAACATAATGCCCCACGGAGTTCTGCTCTGTCGGGAGAATACGCCATAAAAAATAATTATGAACTGGTAGCACAAGTTCTGTACTCTGAAAGTGGTCCACATATTTATTGCAGCAATTAAAACTTCAGCTTTTGTGCTGGTTTATTCCACTTCCTCCCTTAAATTTCTGCCTCTCCAGATTCTGCTTACTGACTTGCATTAAAAGTAAGGCCTGAGCTAAGGCCTTATGAATTCCTCACAAAAAGGGATTTCAGAAATGCGCAAGTAAGCATGTACCTACTGTTCTTAGGGAAGCATGGAGATAAGAGACCAACAGGTGGATGGTTAGATCAAAAAGAGACATGATATTTGTCCACGTTTGGGGAAAATTTTTCCTCCAGAGATGAGACTGATGAAGTTACTGGGTAGATCAGGAGAACACCTCATAGGAATCTGAACTGGGGAAAGAAGAAAACAAATTTGCCCTAATCATGAATTAACTCTCTCTCAAAATCATACATTTTACAAGCTGGATAGAGCAAGGAAGACTACTCCTCTCATTTGTTTTTTTCTTTTTCATTTATGGGTGTATGAGTGCTCCTAAGAACTGGAAAAAAAAAAAAAAAGGGTAGGACAGAAAAATCTAGAAACAAAGAAAGGAAAAGAAAGAGATGTATCTGTCTGATGCTGTTAGATTAAATCAGACTATAATGATTACTGTGTGCCTTCACAAAAGACATTTTGTAACATTTAAGATTTCTGCTAATTGAACGAGGTACATTACCATGCAAAAGAATGTTAGTGAAGGTTGAAAAGGACAAACCAACTATTCTCGTACATCACCATAATTATGCAGCCCCATGTTCGAACAATTACATTTATGTAGACCCACTGTTAAAATCAATGTTACTTGTACAGCTAGTCCTTAATCAATGGAATCAGTCAATTTACCATGGTCACATCCTTCTTCTTAATTAAGACAGTGATATCTCTGGAGCGCAGGGTCTCAAAGAGATAAATAAGTACAGAGGTTGGGAAATGTCAAAGAGGTGACTCCCCGATTTTACTCTCAACGAACTTGGGAGGAAATAAGACAGTTCCCTCAGTTCAGGGAAGCAGCACAATCTTCTAAAGAGATGGCTTAGCATTCATTAAGAAAAGAGCAGGTAGCAGTGTCTGACAGAAATAGCACTAATGAGCAAAGAGCGCTTTCAACATGCATATCCTTCATAGCCACAGTCTGAATTATGAAGGTTGTGCCACCTAAGCCAATTTTAATTAGAGTGAGCATGGACCTCTTTGGACAGTTAGCCTTTCTTTCCAAAATCCATTTCAATATGGTGTCATTTTGTTGTCATAATCAAAATGGCAAAGTGATGGAATAACCTACTTAAAATGTCTGCGGTGTTAAAGCAGATATGGCAAACATCCTCTAATGACACATGTAATAAGGGTATTACCTAGAGGACTTTGACAGTGTGTTCCATGTTGTCAGCGTAGCTGGAATAATGATAGAGGTCTCCTCTGGAAAAAGACATAGGTCTTTAAAGACCAGGTCTAAACTTCCTGTTCTACAGGTAAGCTATTAAACTCCCATGTGCTGAAAGAAAATAGGAAAATACAGATCTACCGAGCTGCCAAGTGCTGATGTGGTCGTAACTCTGGAGATTTTTTTCCCTCTGCAAAATATACTTGTACTGTCAAACTAAGATTATTCAGTCCTGCTATAGGAAAAACACACATAAAAGATTACTACGTAAAGGGAAACAAAGCTTGAAGTAATTTGTGGCTCTCTGTTTATAAAAGAATGACCTTTACAATCATTTCTGATAGCACATTAATATATTTACAGTGTGGTAATAATAACAATAACAAAAGAATAAAATTCTGTTCACAGGGACCTGCAATGATGATCTAGTCCAATGGCCTGATCACTTTTGGGCTGACCAAAAGCTAAGGCATGTTAATAAAGGCATTGTCCAAATGCCTCTTAAACACTGAGAGGCATTAAACAGTGAAAGGACTTCTCCTCCTGGAGTACTTTAGGTGTTCTAAATCCACAAGTGAAGGTATTAAAGGTATTTAGGAGCAAAAAACCCCACAACTGGAGTTTTTCCTCTTCAACATCTGTTACAATCCATGGCAGATTTCTTTAAACATAATTATCTTAAAACATGAAGTCAGTCAGAGTCTTTGTGGGTTACTATCTGTTTTACCAGGTATTTTTGGGAAAGTTGAAAGAGGTCTGGCCACAAACATTTAAACAACTTTTAAAAAAATGGGATCCAGGAGTCTGTGTTCATGTCCAAGTGGCATAGTGCTGGACAAAGCCCTTGTAGTGAGCTCAAATCAATGACTCCATAAAAAAGTAGCAGGCGGCCAAGAGAAATGTCATCATGATGCAAATGTACTGCTTCCCATGCCCAAATTAGCACCTGTGTCTGGACTGCAGAGCCCTTCTGGCACAAAAAAGTTGAGTTTGGGGCAACGTTTTTATTTCTGCGTCTTTTCAAAAGGCAGGAAAACAGGAATAATATTAAAATCCAACTCAGTCAAGAACATCCCCATCTAAATTTGAAAATAAAAGCAGAAGTTTGGCAATTCTCTCATCAGTTTGGTTGAAGGACTCAAAAACGTTCAACTGCAGAGAAAAATCCTGAAAAACTTATTGTTCTTTAAAATGTCATCTGAAATAAATTCATTTATTGAAAACCTGAAAAGAAAATCAATTTCTGAAACATGACCTTTTTCTCAGAAAAAATATTTGAATTTGTGTTTGACTTACACTTCCCACAACTAATAAGAATCAAAATAAAAGCGAGTATATTAGAAGAAAAATAGGGTTGTTTTGTAGAGATAGACAATTTAGTTGTAAATATTTCCTATAAAAACGGAAATATATTAAAGTTTTAATGGATTAAGACTATCATGGAGAGGAGCCATTCCCCTATATTCAATCTCTGTCCTACACTCCCTGTATTCTATTGTATGAGCACTGTGGCAATCACTGTATTTCATGGCTGAAAATTGGAATATTTTCTCTCCCTTTAGGTGTATTGTTAAATTTAATAAGTAAATGTCTTAAATGTGCTTTGAGAATTTCAAGGCAAAGTAGAGAAAATTAGTGTTGTTAAAAACTATTATCTTAAGACTGAGGCAAGAAAAAAATCCCTTATTTGGACTATGTATAAAATCATGCATATGTTTGAAGTTGGCTGCTGCAAAAACAGTAACAAAAAAAAATCATACCAACAATACAAGAATAAATAATTTGACTTACGATAGAACAGTTTTTCTTCTCCTTCACTCTCTCTCCATTTTATGACTTGAAACTCTGTTTAGCTCCTCTAGAATTATTTACTTCTGCATTTGGGGTATTCTAGGTTAAAACCAAAATTATAAACTTGAAATGGAAGTGATTTAATATTTGGGGAAAATTACAATAAAAAAACCAGAATGATTTTCACAGTGTTTGCTGTAAAGGAATGGCATTAGGAGGAAAAAGCCAAGAAAGCTGCAGGGATTAAAGAAGATATTTTATAAATTTGAAAGCAACTGTTCAGCCATATGTGCTTACCTTTTCATTTTTTCTCAGCTAGCACTCTTTACCGTGGATCTGTACCAGCCTGGCTTGTTTTTAATCCAGCGCTATCATTGCCTGAGTTACCAACACCCTCCCCATCTTCACAGCAGAATCTGCAGTAAGGAGGCTTTGCTCTGCTAGGATAAAACACACAGATTCTTCTCTTCCTTTAATTTATTTCAAATCCTGCAGATTCGGGTGTGTTGCAGTATTTCAAGATCATGAATTCCTTGAGCAACTTGGCCATGAACCTCCCAGCCTACGGCCATATAACAATGTGCATCCATTTGAGAACCCAGATTACCATGCCCCCCATTCAGTAAAGAATATAAACATGTGATTAACTTTTGTCGTATCTTTATAACTTTGCCGAAGAGAGGCAATATAAATTAAATGTTTACCTGCTTTTTTCATCTGAGACTGGCAACAGTTCCTGTTGGGGTTTAAATATGATGTCCCTATAAATATAGGCACATGCCTCACCACAGACAGAGCTGTGAATAAAATAACCTGGAATGAGAGCCAAATATTCCCAAATGCTCATGCAATTCCCATTTAGCTCTCAATATCACCTTTTGGAAAAGCTTTCCACACGCTATCATTTTGCAGTTACCATCTGAGAGGCTGCTAATTTACGTGGTATCCTGTCAGGTGCATGTTCTGTTGTGTCAAGAAGGTATTTCTTACGTATGAATTTATTTTATACTGAACTTTGGAAAGTCTGCTCATGCTTTTGTCCTTCTGGGTACTTATTAATAGAAAAATGTGACAAATGGTAGAACTACAGCCAAGAGAGCATATTTAGAGAAGGAAAATGAATCACTGCACATTCGACAATGGATCATATCAAAACTGTTCTTAGCCTTGCATACTTTACATTCAGTGGTCAATCTTTGAACAAACTACTGCCTGAGCTATAGGCTCCCCAGCTCATTCATCACAGCATAACTCTACCTTCTGCTTTTCAAGAAAATTACAGAAAGTAGAAGTGCAATAAACCCAAAAAGCTGGAAACAGAGACGACACCCATGACAACATTAAAAACAGAATACTGAAGGTGTGCAGCCATCCATTCAACTTACAATTAATGCACCTCAAGATAGATGTCTGCTTTTTTCTAATGCTGAATCCATCAGATAATCCATAAAAAGAGTACAAGGCTTGTAAGAGTCATAAGGCACAAATAATAGAGACCAGGGATGGAAGAACTAGGCAGAGAAAAATCAGAAATATATTAAATATTTGTATATGAAGCCTAATGTAAGGTGACATTAGGCAACTATCAATACAAATACAGTCACAGTACATAACACAAAGTCCAAAATCAGGTTCATGGCTCTTCTCCCCACAATGAAGTAACAAAAACCTGTGATTCAGACACTGAAGTTTCTGGAACCAGATAATCCTCTGACTTTGCAACTTAATGTCACCTGTAATCAACTCCACACAAATTATCTTACTTGAAAAAATTACTTTTTTCTTCTTTTTTTTTTTTTTTTCAAATATTCCTGCATTATGCACATCCTGATTCTGTTCTTGCCAGAAAAACAACTGCCAAAATATTATGCCAGATCTTGAGAGTTTTCCAGCCAAGATACATCCTCAGGATGATCATGTTATTTACTGAAATTCACTTAATTATCCATATTTTAAAATGCTGAAGCAGCCCTATAGTTGACTTTAATCCCTCTTAATTTCATTTTATCAAAGTATATAAAAAAACCTGCTCAGAAATCAAATTACATGCAAAAAATTTTATCTCCTTTGTGCTCATATATTCTTTTATGGAGTATGAGACATCTCTTGTTCTTCTGGTCTTGTATGCAACAGAGAGGTGTTAATCAGAAAGGTTCGTAGAACATCTGTCCCATGTCTACAATCCAACACCCACAAAACACCTTTAAAGAGCCTTTAACATGCTTAAACCTCATAGTAAATGAACACAATTACAGTTTAATATGCCCCAAAAAGGTGATTGGAGAAATCAAGAGTACTGAGAGAATAGTGCAACTGCTTCCAGACCTTAGCAGTGCTCTGGAAGAGTAAAAGGGGCTGCTCAGTATCACCTTTGAAAAGTTCTGGTAGTACAGTAAACATGACATGCACGAATCCAATATTTAAAATATGGCTTTTAGCTTTAGCTCTAGAAGCGAGAAACTGCTGTTTTGATGGCAGTGCTTTAAGACTTGTTACTCATAAGGAGTTCTTTGCCGTGTTTCATTACAGAGTTATAACTCTACTGAAACAATTTCAAGAGTGAATGTCAAACACCCGAAAATAGTTTGTAGTGAGGAAGGAAAGGCCAGTGTAAGGCAGCTGAGAATGGTCTTTTCCCTCTTTCCCCTCCCATTTTCTTCCCATCTCCCAGAACACTGAATATGTATTGGCACAGCTCAGGCACCCTACAGAATGAAATAGAATTTATGGAGATATATGGCCTTTCATATTCAAGGTACCTCAAGGAACTTTATGGAGCAATGACTTAGATAATGGAGTGACTGTGTTGGCAAACTTGACTCTCATTATACCCTCAGCAATATATCATACACAGTCGAGATATCACAACAGTGAGAAGGGGTAGAAATGTTGGCCAATATATGGGACACAACCTAAAAAAAAAAACAAACCTAATCACAAAGGAGTCAAAAAAGATTCCTACCTCTTACCCAAAGGAGGGCAACACACGGAATCATTTGATTGCTCAAAGAGATCTAATTGCTTCTGTAATGGAACCTTCCTGTGCCGTTTAATGTCACATCCCACTGTTTTTCAAAAAAGTTGCAGGTCTTAGAAATCTGTTTGCATGGTCACAACTAATCAGATAAGGCAATTGTTTTTCAGACTTCATATAAAATGCAGCTGCGCCATTGGAGGCCTTTCAAGCAGCACTGGAAGAGGTGCATGAAGCAAGGCTGATAGGGCAGATTCTGGGAACTTTTCTGTGAGGCCAGCAGGACTGGCAGCCCCTCCGGGGTAACTGTAAATGACATGTGAGTCACAGGATGCAAACAGCAGGAATTAGAGGCCTGCCTGCATGGGCAAAGGAGCACGGAAATGTTGGGGATGAGGAGCCATTTGGGGCTGTGAGATGCTGGAGCTCAGGCTCATGAGAGAAGAGGGACAAGGCCAAACAGGAACATAACCCTGCAGTTCAGCAGGGCAAATTGCACTGCTCAGGGACCTGACTGGAAGAATCCCTTTGGATATGGTCAAGAAGCAAACAGAGTTCCAGGGGAACTGGTTAATTGTGGAGGATCAACTACTGCAAGTTCAGGACCAGGGCACCCTAGTGCACAGGAAAACAAGCAAATAAATACTGGATGGAGACAAAGTCCTTTCTGTAACACCTAGTGACTGGCCAAGAGTCAATGGGCACAAATGAACTCCAATAAATTCTTCTTAAACCTCAGAAAAAAGATAAGTGGTATGATTGGGAAGAGGTTGTCAAGAGAGACTGGCAATCCTTTTTCCTCTGGAGATGTTCAAAACTCAACAGAACACAGTCCAGAGTAAACTCCAGCTGTCTGTGCTTTGATCAGGGGAGTTGAACAAGGTCTCCAGAACTTTCTTCCAAGCTCTGCCAGTCAGTGAAATTGTAGCTCCTTGAAAGCTAAAAGGGATCACATTTATGAGATGATACCTACAAACACTTCAGTGACAGCGACACGCACAGAGTGGTTTTACAGGTATGTAATGTATGTCCACAAATACATTATGGACAGAATAAAAATAAAGCCCAAAGATAAACATTAACTTCCTTCAGCACAAAATAGTGGCTAAGGGCTAGGTTGGTCTGTTAGTCTTTAACTCGTGGAAGGTGATTAAGATAATGTCTGGGTTCCTCTCTCAGTCATGAGCAGATGATTTTTTCATCTCTTCCCGAGAATGTGGGATCTACATTACAATTTCACAAATCTCATCAGTTTTACAGCTCTATTTACCTCCTGCCTAATCCTGCATACCTGGGGAATGACAGTGCAATGATGATGCACAGAAGAGGACCCCAGCTCAAGTCACAGATCTACTTTCAAAGATTTTCCCTGGGGTCTGTGATGAATTTCTACAGGATGAGGAGGGGCTTAATGTGTACCTAACATATTCCTCTCTTTGTTGCCCTAAGCTTTTAAGCCCCTATTCCAATGAGGTTATGTCAAACAAAGTGCACCCTCCAAAGTCTCATGTAGGGTGGCACCCAATCCCTATTTCTTGCTTTCCACAGAGAAAACACTGAAAACCTATGTGGACCCGCCCCACACAGATCTGTGGGGCACTGCTGCCCTGCCCACAAATGAGAAAAGATCAAATGAGGAGTAATTCATATTTATAAGGAATCAATTCTAGCAAGAAATTGAACCGCGAAGCTTTGGGCTCAAAGTAGTGCGGCCTCCTGCTGAGATAAGAGGAAAAGACTTTGTCTCTAACCAACTAACTAGGTGTCACGGGTGATGTTCTTGCTTTAATGCCTGCCTTACACATGGCGCCTGATAATTTCAGGGATAAGGGGATAGAAGTACGTGTCACAAAACACTACCAGCCTGAGAGTGGGATATGCATAAATGAATGGATGTGAATGGCTCTTTTCTAGGCCAACAGGCTTTCTGATGTTTCTTCATTATGTCTGAGAGTAATCTTCAAACATGCAAGTCTTCCCTTGAAGAATACATTAGCAAAAGAAGGGTGTAAAAGGTTCTGTGCTATTAAGGGGACTTGGCTTTAAGAGCAGCTCATGCTCTTAAAGAGAGTAAACAAATAAGAGTGCTGATTTTAAAATGTGTGTTCTACTGCACAGGCCAGAGGTGGATAGTGCAAAATGCAAGGATTTGTGCACTGGTAAATAATAATAAAAAAAAATCTCCTCATCACTTTGTCTATAGATAATAAGATGGAAAAACATCATTAACCTAGTGTCCATTTTGGACATAACTCCCTCAGTAGAAGCCTAAACTGCAGTTAAGTCTTATTTTTGGAAGAGCTGGGGCCTCCTTGACCACAGAGCATCAAGCTGGGCCTGGTTTGATCTGGTTTGAATTGGTTGGATCCACTTTGAGCTGGTTAGATCTGATCTGACATCTAAAACGAGTCGGGAAAGCCCTTGGGTTTCCCCTCATCGCCACTGTGGACAAATGACCAGTGCTGAAATGTGCTGAGCATCTGTTGAATTCACCTGAACTGAGACGACTGACATTCAAAGGAGATAATATCAGATTCCTCACCCTGATCATTCTTTTTCCTCTCAAGAATTTCCATATGTTTTCAGCAGGAAATTCAATATTTGGTGTCCAAATAATGCTGTAATCTGTAATAATTCTGTAATTTTTTTTTCTTTCCATAATTCTGTATGTTCAGATCCATATATTTATAGATAATTGATTGCTAAAGCCATCATATTCAGGATGAGAGGAAAAACCCTACCTCTTCTATCAAAATATTTATAGCTGCCATATTACTTATGGTTATGACTACACTATGCCAGTTATTACAATATTAACATATTTATATGCCATTTACTTCTCAAATGCCGTTAAAACAGAAACAGAAAATTAAAGAAAGGCAAAATATCCCATCCTAATTTTTTAAATCTTTGATATAGTTTTTTTGGGTTTGTTTTTTTTTTTTTTTTGTAAATACAGCAAATGCTTCTAATTATATTTTAACAAGCAGTTAGGAAGAGGTATGCTTCCTATTGGATCCTAAGTGACTAAAAATGACCTACTTTAATTTTATTCATTATCCCTAACTGTTATTAGAACCTGTATTTGACATATGTGAATATTATTTGATCTTTTCAAACCACATTCATTCTCATTAAGAAAGCCCCAAGACATTTTCTTTCAGAATATTTTTCAAATATTCTGAGATTTTGCTTGTTATGTGAAATGTGACAGCACTTTCAAGTTCTTTATTATAGTTTTTTTCTACGGCAAGAACCAATTATCCCTTCCCAGTACTAGTGTCTAGTTTTGAACTCAATATTTAAGCAATTAGTATCTGTATCTGTAAATTAATAGATCTATATTGCTAATGTAGTTTTAATCATACAAAATGAGTAAGAACAGCCTTTTCCAATGTTGCTAAATGTAAAGAAATGTTTATTTAAGTTAAAATGAAATTAAACTAGGAGAAGACAAGCAATAGATATAATTTTTTTTTATGGCACTTCAGCTTTTCTTTCCCTGAAGAAGACTACTTAAAGGAACACTACCTTTTTTCCAAGAGAGTTGCTTGTTTTGCAGAAATCGAACTTATTTTCATACTTTTGCATACAGTAATTGCTGACTGTATAGACAACTTCATGACAGACTCAAATCCATTAAAGCATTTCAACTTGTAATACAAAAAAACTGCATTTTAAGTCAGGAATATGCTGAGTGCTATGCTGAAAATGTTTCAAGTCAGAAATTATATTTAGCTGTAATTAAGTATCAGGGCTATGAGTTATTATGAATACACAATGATTGATAGAGATTTCAGTGTTTGTTATAAAGCTCCCTTTTTGGGAAGTATCTGTGATATTTCACTAGATCAGAGAAATGAATCTTGATATGTACAGATGCATCAGATTTGAAAATACATTTCATCAGTAATCTACACAAAATAGCTCTTCTGGCAAATGAAAACTAATTTCTTCATTTTGTTTTCTGATCTTGCCTGCAGAAAATGAGTAATAACAAAACTGCACTACACAGATTTGAGTTCATTATTACCTTCTTATGTTAATCACCAATTAACGTTTTCTTTCTCTCATGAATAAAAATTCTATAAATATTTTAGGTCCACTTGCTGATGTGCTGATGGATGGGTTTATCTGACCTGCAGATGGCTGTTGTTACATCCTATTCATATTGATACTCTCAGAATGTCTCTCCAGAAATGCTGGAGAGGAAAATAGAAAAGTTGAGAATGAAGAGAAAAACTACTAAAATTGCATTGAGTCTGCTATTCAGTTCAAATTTTGTGTAATACTCACGTCATTATATTTCTTTTCCTGATGTGAAGAGATTATTCTAATGCTACACTTACAGCTAAGTGAACAAGCTGACGAGAAAAAAATTGAGAGTTGGCTTAATATTTGACTATTGCAGCTAGAATTGCCTTAACTCATCTTTGCTAGATTGGTGGGAAAAGATAAATGCAGAAATTATTTCAGGTAAAGCTTTTCCCAGGAGTTTGAAATACCTAAATGTGGGAACACTGAGAAAGGACGGGAGGTCTGAATGCCTGACAGGCTGAATTCAGACTGAAAGAAGCAAGGCATGGAGAGAATGGAGCAACATCTGTGCTTTGAATTTCTCACTTTCCTTGTTGACTCAGAGATCTCACTGCCTGGCTCCTGCTGTCATTAAAACACAGACATTAGCAAGGTTTTACCTTAAACCCGTTCAAACAACGGTTTTTAACATGAGAAAACAAGGCTTATTTTCTTAATCTTGTTCTTAGAAACAGTTGAACTCTTTTATCCCATTCAGCCTTAGGCAGATATTCGACCCAGAAAATTTCAGCCAAACATTTCTGGAGCCTGAAAAAGTTGCAAACAGCAGAGCAGGTCTCTCATACTACAAAGCAATTGTTAAGCAATTCGAGGCAAAGATGTTCCATCTAAGATGTTCCAATTAGGTCACTAGAGCACGGACAAAAATATGAACCTTTTGTAGCCTCCATTGTAAGGGGAGTTGCATAAAACTGAACCAACGAGGTCAAGCCAAAATTAGTGTTGGATTCCAGCTCTGAACACAATGAAGAAACAGAGAAAACATGCTTAGACTCAAGCCATCCTACAGCTTTTAGGTGCGCATGAACCGTGAACCAAGGCATGTCAAGATTAACTTCTAACTTAAATTATCTCCAATGACAATTTAGAACTCAGTGCAGGCCACAAAGAAACAGGATAAATCTTTTAGTTAGTCTATAACAAGCTCCATTCTATCATCAGCTATAACTGATAAAAGGTGTGAAAGTACTGCAGCATCAGCGTCTCCTGAACTCACTCTAATGCTAAATACTCTTATTTGCTCTTATTTTTTTTTCCACTCAGACGATATTTTCACAATCCTTGTTAACAGCAAAGTAAATTTGCTTGCACTGGTAAAATTCTGGGAAACTGTAAAATTTTAATATTTCTATATTCTGTTACTTACCCCATCACAGAGGGTGCAAAGATATTTTCCAGGATGCAGTGTGAAGTCTATTACTTCTACTTACATGATTAAAGTGCAGAACTGTGTTAGAAACAGATGCAAAAGTGAAAAAAGAACGTTTTGGACTTCTTACATACAAATGTTACTACACTAAAATTAAGGTACTACATGCAAAAAATTTACAAAAATTCCAGTGGATTTCTTTTTTCTTTTTTCTTTTTTTTTTTAAATTGGAAGCATTTCACTCTTCCTTTAAATGTAGACTTTTTAAATGAGATTCTGATTTTTTCATTATTTATGTACAAAGTTAATAACTTTAGCTACACTAAGAAAGCACCTTCAAAGGAAGAAAGCCTATGGTTTTTTTTAAGTATCTTAATCTTGACTGAAAATTTCTTTCTCACCCTGATGCCTCGCATCCAGATGACTCTTGTTTCACATGGGCTTTCTGAGCTTTACTGTTCCTTCAGAAAATGCACCTAGGATCAATGGAAATACGATTCTCCAAGTGGTTCTCGATTTGCCCCACAGAGGAGTGATGCCATGGGATAGGTGAGCTGACATATTTCACACAGGATCAGTGGGGCTGGAAAAGACCTCTGGGCTCACCTGTGAGCCCAGCCTATGACCCAGCACCACCATGTCAACCAGCATATCCTGGAGCCTGAACGTTGCCGCTGTTTTAAATCATGCACACAGTTACCACAGTATAACTTGGCAGTTAGGAAGACATCCATCACTTTGACAAACCTTGGAAGTCGGAGTTCTTGCTTATTTTCTTTATTGCTATCATTACTGCCAGGCTGTGATTCTATGATACAGGTACAAATTAACCAAATGAGATTAGGAGGCTACTTGATTTTTTTTAGCATCTCAGGTACCTGCTCATCCTTTATGCCATTTCCTTCAGATCAGAACGTGAACTCTTCAGCCAGAACTTCACACCTTGTTGGTTACTCTTCCAGAAGATAACCTCTGTTTCCATGAATTTCTAAGAAATAGCTGACCCAAGACGTTACTCAACAGCTTGAGAAAAGCATGACCCACTCTCCCAGAATGGCAGAGAGGTGGGAGCAAAGGAGGCAGAGGGGCAGAGAAGATGCTGTGGCTGAGACTGTGACCAATGCCCCAGGAAGGCTGAGCAAAGTGGCCACTTTTTTTTTTTTTTTT
>WBMY01011195.1:305817-351242 GCA_013397315.1 Donacobius atricapilla
TTTTAAATTTTTAATGCTTTTACTGTAAAAATCCCTAGGGCAGGAACCATTTTTTGTGTTTGCACAGAGATAAGCAAAGTGAAATACCAGATTCTGACTCCATCATACAGGGACCACAGCGCCTGAAAATGTTGATAACACAACTCAAGCATCTCTAACACAAAGAATTTGTGCTTCCTGAGAAAAGATGTATGGAACTGGAAGAACAAACAGCCAGGACACTGGGAATGTGCCAGTGCCTCTGAAATGCACTTTTCCTTAAAAAAAAGACACATGTGCCTTCAAGATCTGACACTTGGTAGAAAGGGCCATTGTAGAAGAAAGGCAATACTAAAACGTTAAGAACTGAGTTCCTCCTCCAAGGAGTAGATTATCATGGTCCATGTGGACATATTACCCAAGCCCACCTTCATATGGCCCCAAAGACTTAATTTTCTTCTATCCTCAGACATGTTAAAGTATATTATTCTGCCTCAGTGCCCTGGAGCAAAATGTGCAGGATTCAGACCATAGTAAATAGATTACTGGGGAGAGGAATTTAAAAATCGCTGTGACCAAATCATGAGAACCTAATCACTCTACAACCCAACCAGAGAAATTTGAATAGTGTTTCAGGCACATTAACCTCAAATAGCTGATCTGAGAAATTTTTTTTTTTTTTTTCCTTTTTGGTCATCAGTAACAGGTGATAACTCAATTGCAATTTCTTGTGAATTACATTACACAGTTCAACATATTTGAAGAAATTCTTCCATCAAAATTATAACTCCACATCTAAATATGGGGTTAAAGAAAAAAGGTAGCAGAGGATAAGACATCCAAATTTTTCCTGGAACTTTGTTTATTTTTAGGAACTAGATAGATTTTACAGGGATTGGTTAAGGGTCACTGGTAGATAAGGGATGTTTAGAGGGCAGCAGGCCTGTGACGTGAGGCTATGTTTAACAACCAGTATAGGAAGTATATGGGAAAAGATGGGAATAATGCAAGAAACCCTGCTATTATATAAGTACTCTATGGAAAGCCTGCCACAGCTGTCAGTGAAAGAAGCCCTACTGCACTTTTAATTTTAATTCTACACATAATTCTTATTTCTAGAATGCCATATGCAAGTAACGTAGCAATTGTACCATGGGAGCACCTCCGTGGACACTGGCAATTCTTAATGATGGTAAAGACACAGAAACAAATTTTACCACTGTACTTGCCAAAGAGTAGGACATTCCTTGGATGGGTGGCTGAATTCAAGAAAAGAAATTTGGAGAAAAGCAGAATTGGGAGATTCTTTAAAGTTTGGTTTGAAAGCTTGGAATTTTCATTTTGGAGTATATATCAGGGATTTTTTTAGATTTTTTGATTCTGAATCAATAACAACATACTGGTGAGTCAGATACTGATGATTCTTATGCAATCACTAACTTTTTTGCAAGGGTGTCAAGGTACTTTTGTTTCAGGAAGCACAAAAAATGAGAGATTTCTGAAGGCAAACTTCCAACCTCTGCTGGATGAGAGAGACCCTGTGTGTTCCAACTCTGGTTCATTCCTCTTTATATTATGTCTTCTATGCAGGCAGAACAAGAGCTCTCATTTATTTTATTCCACTTAAGTAAAAATTTATGAGGGTAATTAATTTTGTGTTAGGGTTATGTTCTGCTTCTGTAAAACTAAACCCCTTTAGTCTAATCTTGACTTTTTAAGTCCTAGATGATGGTTAACAATCCAAAGTCTAATACATCTTGACACAAGACATTGCTTCAAATCCAAAAGTTTCAATGGTCCATTCTGAAACTAAAATGCCTTTTTTTTTCCCCTGCAATATCTCTACAAATTTTCTATATTCCCACAGAACATTTCAATGTTGACAAGATGAAATGTTTGATCAGACCTGCTCTGTGGCAAAGGATTATTTTATATTCCCCCACTAAGAAAGAGGGAGTTTAAACCTTGGAGAGACAAGAACATGTCCAACTTCTCAGTTTTGCAAAAGCCTTCTTAATGAAACGTTCTAGATAATTTATCCCTAGCAAGGTAGCAAATTTTCCTTTAGAATGTCATCTTGAGCATTATAGTGCTTAGCCACTCTCTTCCAATATTACACTGCGATAAATAAAACGGGCAATGAAACTTCCTATGACTCTCAAAGGTGAAATTCAGTCTTAGATTGGCAACCATAATAAATATCCATGATTCTTAGATCTGGTTAACTGACCAGCCAAACAAGAAAGTGCAGGAGTGTCAAGCCTCCCTAGTAAGGATGGCTTGAGCAGTTGTAGTGCAGGGAGACCATACGCTAGAGATATTTAATGCATGCTTCCAGCACAATAAGAAATGTTCACTTTTCACTGAGATGGATATGGTTTTAAATAAAATTCTCGGGGAAAAAAAAAAAAAAAAAAAAAAAAAAAGATCAGGAATTCCACCTGAAAAAAAATTCTGACCTGACAATGATGGCAAATGGTTTATGTGTCATAGAAGCAATATTCATTTCACTCTCTCCCTACCAGACATTTCAAGAGCCAAGGATACCAAATGACACATAAGACACTTAGTGTTCTTGATCCCAGTGGAGATGTCTCCTCTGTGAACATTTCCTTTCAGGAAAGTTGGATTTCCCCGACACATTCTATGATTCTGAAAGGGAAGTATTTTATTTTAGTAATACCCAAATATAAATGACTCAGGACAAATTTGAACTTTGTGGAAGGAAAAAAAAAAATTTTTTTCAACTTGTCCAAGAAAGAAGGAGATTATTTACAAGGGTGTGAAGCAAAGGGACTGAGGAGAATGGCTTCAAAATGACAGAGGGCAGGTTTAGATCAGATATTAGAAAAAATTCTTTACTATGAGGGTCGTGAGGCTGGAAAAAGTTGCCTGGAGAAGCCGTGGATGCCCCATTCCTGTAAGTGCTCAAAGCCAGGTTGGATGGAACTCTGAGCAACCCAAGCTGGTGGAAAAGGGGGGCTGGAACCGAGTGATCTTTAAGGTCTCTTCCAACCCAAACCAATCTATGATTCTTTGAAATGCACATGGGAAGCAACTTAACAAACCAGAGTTTGCTGCTACCCTTCTGTTCACCCATTCAGGGTGGCCCCAAAAGGAAGCCACTGAGCTGCACAGCTTATCATACATTTCACCAAAACACAGAGAGGAAGAGAAACAGAAAAAAAAAAAAAAAAAAAAAAAAAAAAGGAAAATGGGGAGAGTTTACACNGGGAAGGTTTAGAAAGAGAACATGAACAGCCCCTCCTGCCTCAGGTGCTCCTCACAAAGTTGAGCCTGGGATGAGCTCATCTTCCTGGAGAACCTCTGCCAGAAAGCAGCCCTGGAAGACAGGGTATGCTGAGGAAAGAGCTGGCATGGATCTGGTTCCTAGCAGGTCTCCTGAGTTCTACTGGTATTTGACTTTCCCAAAAGGAAAACCTGCCTCCCTTAAGTAATTGGACAGAAGGAAAGTGAGGTAAAGTCCAAGATCTTCTTAAAGAAAGAGTTCAACCCCAAAATCTTCTATGGAAAAATACAAGATAAAAACAATGCAGAAGAACCATTTAGCAAGGAACCTGTGGCAAAGTTCCATTTTTTAATATTTATTGGCCGCATTAAGAAGAAAAAAAAAGAATTAAAAAAAGTCGAAATATGACATATTATGACATTGTCAAAAGACCCATTTTGATTAAGGCATTAAAATCCCATTTTTTAAGAGAAACTCAGAAATGGACTCAGCTAGACCCTTTCAAAGAAATCTTTGCTTCATTTTTTAACAGCATGAGGATAAATGAGAAGCTTATAAGAAGCAAGAATAATGTGAAATAAACAGATTTTTTTTTAGTCATGGCAGAAATCAGAGGACTGCAAAATTCAGGAAAGGATTTCCTTGCTCAAAATGGGTATATTCCTTGTTCCACGGGGGTCTCATTTTAACTTCTCAGCCAAGGCTACTTGTAAAAATGCTGCAGGTGTCATTAATAAAACCACAAAATAAAAAGGTGATAGGTTTCTTTAAGCACTCAGGACTTATTATGGAACTTCTGTCATGTTCAAGTGGCCAAGCACTGTTTGTATGGTTCTGTTCTGGACTATCACATGATCGGGAACAGAAGCATTTATTTACCTTCTGAACACAGTGGTCCTACCAGAATCAAAAAGTAAGAACTTCACCCATGAACGGGACTTAAACCAGGAACCAAATAAAGTAAGAGCTGGTTTTCATTTGCTGCAGAATCATAACAGGCAGAGAGAATTTATGCAAACGATAACTCACGATATCACCACAGAATTGACTCTGCTCTGGGCAGGAGCGATCTTCTTCTGTTCATGGCTCGAGCTGACTTGAAGCCTTTTACTGACTGTATTCAGTCTCCCAGCAAAGCTTATTAGTTTGGCTCCACGCTGTATTCCTACGTCTGCACACCTCTTGGCTCGCGTGCAGCCTCCTCAAGCACAGGGATCCAAAGCTCACTCACGCCTGACTGAAAGATGTTGGGTGCGCATATCTTGTATTAGGTATAACAGAAATATAATAACAGAGGGATAAACAACATTGCACTGAGAACAGCGTCTTCTGCTTTTGTCACCCCTTTGGTACAGGACACTAAAAAACCCACTGGAGATGATTTTGCTTATAATTTGAAGCATATACAGTTTACAGATTATTAGATTAATGACAATTTGACCTTGAAAACACCTCTATCTGCTGAAAGAGCAACACTCCATCACCTGTTTTGATTCATTAATGTATCATTTAACTTGGTATGACACATGTTCAGCAGTTATAATTACATTATGGCCTCCCTATTACATCAGCTCTGCTCCAAGTTTCTGTCACCACAAGTCCAATTTTCAACACAGAGCAATCCAGTGCACTCTTTCCTTATTAGTGTCATCTTTAATGTAGCACAGAGTCTGAACCATTACTTGGCACTGAGAGTTTAACAGCAATTAACCCCTGCTCTATCCCCAGGGAGAAGTACATCAGCAACTTGCCAAAACACTGTAAACAAGCTGGCCAAGATCAATGCAAAACCATGCTGGCTGCAGAGCACCTACTGTATTAATTTAGGATTGATATAGAAAAAGAGAAAATAGTCTGCATGAGATTGACCTAAAAGGATGGCCCACACAGGTTACATGATTTTCTGTAAGCTGAAAAGGGAAAATTCTAAATCCCTACTCAGCTGCCTCATAAACACACATTCTTTTCTATCTTGGATTTTATACTAAGTTGATCACCACAGTACTGGCAATGATTGCAGAGAATCACCAGATGATATGTTAAAGGAGAGAAAACAATATAATTTTTTAGGTGATGAATTAAATACATTTCAGACTTTATCAGTAAAGAAAGCAAAAAGGGTGAAAATTCCAAAATGCCGGTATCTCTCTGGTTATTGAAGAGGACAACACACACCAAAGCCTAAACCAAAGCTGAAGGTTCTTCCCCCACAGCATCCAAACAGAGCAAACCAAGGACTGAAGAACTCCCTGGAGGCCCCTCACATCAGCAACACACTTGTAGTGCAGAAGACCTAGAATATAAATTATTTGGAAAAAGAGTGAAAGAAGTCTTAGGTCTGAAATTTCCCTAATGCTGGCTATTCATCCATTTCCATAAACTCATAAGTGGGAAGTTTTAAAATGAGTACTGTTGACCTAATTATAGAGACAGATGTGGAGGATTTACAAGTAAAATACCTAATATCGATTTCTCAAATCTTAGGAAAACCAAAGTGTGCCAGTTTAATACTGCTTTGGCATTGAACTGTTAAATACTTATCGATGTCATAGGATCTTTCTTTTCAGACTTTGCAGATTTGGTCTGAAAATTTGAAATATATATAAACCTAAAATACGTTCTTAAATCTACTAAAATATTTACTTAAATCCACTGGGAACTGCCATTGCTTTCACTTTTGAAAAATCAGCCTCGAATTTAACCCTTCAGTTCTGAACTCCCTGAACAGTCACTCCTAAGAGAGTTGCTTAACAATATTAGTTTATGATAATTTTAAAACTCACATACACTATTACCTCCCAAGTATCCATTTTGGTTTGTGGACTGCTAAATTAATATTCCAAGTGGAAGTGTAGCTACCACTTTCATTAATTATGATCCAAAAGAAAGTTAAACAGGGGAAGAAAATATGGTACTAGTGGGTAAGAGGTGGGAATTTGAGTGGAAAAGCTGTAATGGCATTCATCTTCCACATGCTGATCCAGGTATAAAAATTGAAAATTTTCAGGTCTGAAGTGTGGGGGTTTTTAATTTCAATTGCAAAAAAGGAGAACATCTGAAATTTAGAATCTAAAACCAAAGTGTGTGTCTGGGTATGACTGGTAACCCAGGTAGAGGCAGCTCAGTGCAAAAAAAATCTCAAGTGTTATAAAGTAATTGCAGTATTGGCTTTTCCAGTTAAGTTGTAAAATTGTGATAATAGGAGGAAGATTGTATAGAAAAGAGTGAGAGGAAATAAAATTAAAATTATGAAAAACAAACAAACAGCCAGAGGTGAATTATATTGCAGAAGAGTTCTTCCATGTTAAAAGGCTTTGACATAGTTTCTTGTCTTAATTATTGCAAATAAAATCAAGAAAGACCTGAAAGACTATGAAGAAGGAAAGACGGCTAGGAATAATATGTGGAAAGTAAATTAAATTCCAATATAACTTTACGTTAGGAATGGAAAATTAAGTGCAGATCCAGAAGAATACAGAGATTCAGTGTGCCTGCCATTTTCCACCTGTAGACCATGGGGTTACATTATGCTCTTTATTGTTTTCCTTACCTCTTCCTTGGCAACAAAAGTGTTTTCATCACAGCATCACTATTCTGTAAAAACATGCTTGGTTGGTAGCTTTTCTCCCAGGGGTACTTTGTTTTACTCTGATGTAAACACAGGTGAATTTCACGCTGAACTGGCACGAGGAGGGTAAAGAAGAGCACAGCTGTTCTGCAGCAAATATTCCTAGAAACTTACGTGCACTTCAAATTTCACAGCAAGAGCTCCAGCAGCATCAGTCTGAAAAGGAAACAAAATATCTTTATACCAGCAGGGACAATTTTTTTTCTGAAAATATGAGGATATTCTGGTTTGGCCTCTTTGGAAGATGTTGTAGTACAAAACACATATGACTCATGTTATTCTCATACCCCAACTAGGTTTAATATAATGTAGTCGGAAATCAAACTGTTAAGTCCTCGTTAAAAAAAAAAAAAAAAAAAAAAAAAATCAGAAATTTATTGGCAATAAATTAAAGCTCTGCCTAGCTCCTTTATTCAACTCTCTCCAAGTCAAGAGTCACAGATGTTAAGAGCTGTTACAATGCCAAGTTAATTTCCTGAAAATGAGTGCCTGAGGTTGGATGAAGAAGAATCTTACCAGTGTTCAACATGACTGATAAAAAAGTAAAACAGAGCTTAGAGGAGATAAAGGCAAAGGTGATAATAGCAGAAAGAAGGAAAATTGGTTTGCTTTTTTTTTCCTCAATATCTCAGCTGATCATAAACACCTCAACAGAGATACTCCTGAGAAATTATTCCTTGGCATGCTTGTTCTTTTTTCCTGTGCTCTCTGCTGGGATGACACTTCCGTAAGATATTGCAGAACTCCCACAGTTCTTGCTTCTAGAAGAAATCTGGCTGTTTTATATACAAATAATCCATCAGCCCCACAAACTGGGATGGGAATGAATTAGGACAACAGAGAATCCCTAAGGACACCACCACATCAAACCAAACAATAATATTGAACCAGCCTTTTACTGTTTCTGGTCACTTGAACAAACTGAGATTTTTTTTCATTTTCTGGTCCAACAAGCCCAAAAATAAATACTCTGGCCTTGGATTTCCTGACGTAAACTCAAAAAACTATCTGCAGAAGTAAGGGTTTTTTTTCCTACAAAAAACTTTTCTTTGAAGTGGGATCTCTTTATGAAAGTTTCTGATCAATTCTATCACTGGTCTTCTTCAAAGTTCCTTCAGGTATTTCCAGAGGTAAGGGGCACTCCAAAACCTCACATCAAGGCTGGAGGCAGGACAAAGCCAGAGTTCTCAAGCAGACAATACCAAGACCCAAAACCACCAGAGAACCAGCTGAACTAATTGACCCAGACACCCCTAAAGTGGGGCCAATTTCTGCTTGACTGAAAGCTTTAATGCACAACCACATGCGGGCTTGACTCCAACACTCTGGTCCATTTTTGTCCTTGCTGTTCTAATTCCCAAGACGAAGGGATTGTTTATATATCTAATATGAATACACGTGGATTTATTTACCTGCCCCTGCTGTTGTACTGCTTGTTTCTCTTATTTCAGGTATCACTGATATATCAGTATCTCCTCAAAAAGGAGTTTACACACCGAAATCAAATAATCTTTAATCTGTTTAAAGAGCTAGTATTTCATTTTTAAAATGCTGCTGCAAGGCAGTATTTCCAGTCCTTGCATAGTTACGGCAGCTCTTCTCCATACCCTTTCCAGCTGTTTAATATCCAAGATATAGGACCTGATTCTCTGGGACTTTAGTCATTCACAACTGTGAAAAAGGACTATAAAAGAGAATCAGTAATGTGTTAAGCCAGCCAGAGAGCAGTCTAAGTGCCAAGAGCTGAAGAGCTGGGCGTAGTACTCCAGAGATCAGCAAAAAAGTTTAATTTTGCCTCCTTTCTCCTCCAAAGACAGAGGATGTTCAGGTCACATTTCAGACCCTTAGTTTTGCCACCTTGCACCTTGAAGTTTAGTACTTTTGCTTTGATTTCCATCAAATGCTAAGAGTCAGCAGGTATGTCTTCTCACAAAGTCAAAGTCAAATTACGATTTTGAAGAAATTCCTGGGAATCGAAACCATGCAGTTCTGCTCCGCTTTATCCCTAACTGTATAAATCTTTCCCTCTTGCAATTCTTCCTTCCTCATTACATTAGAGTCTTGAGTCACTGAGCAATTGTTTCAGACACAGAATCTAAAGTATTTCTCATCTTTTCTTCACTCTGATTGGTGTCACCTGTAATAAAACAAAGTATATTTCCAAGAACTAAAATATGAAATTACACCATGAGCTAAAAACAAAAGTTAAAGAGCATGTAATCTTTTTCTGTTCTTCCTAACACAGTCATTCCCAGGCTGAATTGAGGAGAAACAATTGGCACGACTTAAAAAGGACTCTAATAATGGCCAGTAGCAGTTTATATCTGGAACCTTTCACCTTCAGAATGGATCTGGTCCAGATTGAGAGCAATTTAAAAGAAATATTGACTTCTGGATGCTTAGTGACCTGTGTAAAAATGAATTAATAATCCCAGCTGTTTCTTATAGGACATCACTAAAAGTGTCACTGCTGTTGCCAGACCAAACGGCCCCTTCATCGAAAGGTGTAAAAGATTTTTCACTTCATTTATCAATACAGCACGCATAAATAGGTCACAGACTAGCCAAAGAAATTGAAATCCTTCCAAGTCCCTGGCAGATTTTGCTGTATCCTGCAATCCATCACTTAGCCTACACACGTAGGGACAAGCAGCCTGTGTGTTCACGTGTGGGATATTGAGCTGGATGGAGAGTGACCAACTTCCCCGGGCTACTGACAGAGCAAGATTACTGGAGCTATTTTTCCCCCCAGAACTAAGAGTGCTGGGCCTCTCTGGAATGAATGGACAGGCACAGCACAAAGAAAAAAAGTGAGGAATAGACAAAAAAAATTGACTTTCTTTCCTACGAGACAGCTGGGCAGTGCAGCGAAACTCATAATTTGTTGTTGGCAACGGCCAGTAACCAATTGCTATTCAGTAGAACGCAGGGTATAAATGGAGAGAAGTGATATATTTCCTGAAGGTAGCTCTTGGAGGTGTCAGGGATAGGCCAGAGAAAGAAAAGAACACCAGTACTTGCACAGGTCTACGTGAAAATTCAGGGTTTTACTGAAAGAGCTGTTCAGTTATAAAAATAATGTTTTGGCATGTGCAGTTTTCTTAAGCTATTTGCAGATGGTTAAAAATACATTATGATCCAAAAGTGTAAGAGCCCAGTGAAAAATGAGTAATAGTTCAAATCAACATCTGCATTTTTTTAATTAGCTAAATTATTTTAAAAAGCTTTTACCAAGCAATAGGCTTTACATGTCTTATTCTCTCTTTTATTTTTTTAACAATTAACTTGCAGTCATGAGGAGTTTGTCCTCTTCAACTGAGGTTAAAATGAGGAGCTGAAATAGGGTGGCAGAAGAGCTTCTATAGCACCTGCTTTCCCATGGTCTTAACTCCAGAACAGCACAAGAAATAGCATTTGTCAGCAACACCTACAAGATCCATCAAAGTAGGAATAGAAATGAGGATTTCTAGGTTTCCAACTAGCTTTTAGTGGCTGTGGTGACGTCACTTTTTTTTTTTTTTCCCCATGTGCAAAAAGAAAAGGGCAGTTAATTGAAAGCAATGCAAGAATAAATTAATTTTTCTTGGCAAAACTCTTTTTAATCCCCAAAAGAAGGACACTACTGACTATATATGTATATATTTTACAAATAGGTTATGTATTGTATTGCAATAATTATCAATATCTAGTAATTAACAAAGTATTTCAAAGGATCTTCAATTCCATGACATGAGAAAACACAATACATTATATTATGGTTCAAATGATACACAGCATCGTAAACATCCACTGGCACCCTGAAAAAAGCGAATTTACCTCTATCCTTTTTTCACTCTGGTTAGGTTTTTAACCATGAATAAAGACAATGTGGGTCACAACACCTCTTATAACTTCAGGCATCTTCAGACAGTAGATAGAAAACCTCTGCCCGACCGCTGCTGAAAGCTCCTGCAAACGTATGAGGAGAACTAAAAGATTCTTCCAGGCTTCATCCTTAACCCAAAATAACTGCCTCAATTAGGCAGATTAGTCATCAAGCCTAGATGAAGGTATCTCCACTGAAGCCAACTGAAGTCTGGCGAAGCAAATCCCGGAATAAACAGCTGGGAAATGGGAAAAAGGCCCTTTTCAGGAAGATGATTCTTGTGTTGTTTTGACACTGAGCTGAGCACCTCTGAAAGCCCGTGAATATCAACCCCTCCCTCACCATACTAATTCCAGGCTGAGGCTTTGACATCTAAGGAAGTGAATGAAAATAATGAGGCCCCCACTTGCAACAGGCATGTGATGAGTAAGTAAGTAAATGAAACCGTGATAATTAGAAACCGAAGTGCAGGCAAAAAGTTGCACATAGGCTGTGCATCCCTCTTTTTATTTTTTCCCCTCAGGCACTAACTTATCTTGGCCAAATCCTCCTCTCCATGAGTTCAGAGATATTTTAATTTTGAACTTCAAATGGAGTGCAAATAAAACACCAAACAAACTTAGGATGTTGCACAATTGTCAGTGGGGTCCATTTTAATATTTAATGACCTGGACACCTGTGACTATTGTTAAAAATAAAAAGAACTAATTTAAAAGGAATTATTGACATAATATAACACATGATAGTCTGTTAATAAAAATGCATACTTCTAATTGAATGCTGGCACCTAGCCACCAACTAAGCATAACTTCAAAAGCAACAGCTGGGAAAGCATCTTTTAGATTTTAATTACAGTAGCTCGTAAGCCACTTATCTTTTCAACTTCTTTCTTCAGAAAGCTTTTCTGTTTCATAGAAGTGAGTTCAAAGGTATTTACAACATGTAGGGTAAGAGAACTAGCTCTGACATAGTCAAACTTCACTTGTAAATTTGAATTCTGGACTAAGACAACTATTCTCAGCTTTGAAGTGTGAGTCCCATTTGAGCCCAAAAGAACACAGGTTTTGGGCTTGCTGCTCAGGTTTTTTGTTCCTTTTTTATCTGTAGATGCAGGATAAGAATTTTTATCATATTTTTTTCTGTTACTTGTATTTCAGCATGCTGCCAGGGCTGCCACTGAAACTGAGGTTGCATTATGGAAGTAATTTACTATTCAAATACAAAGTGAGCACACAATCTCAGATGATTCAGTCAAGACAGGGAGAAGGAACTATTGAAGAGTTTGGGAAATGGGCATAGAGACAGACAGGCCTGAGCCCTGAAAAGTGATAAATTCTGTAGCTGCATCTAGAAGACTGTTTTCCTTGTGTTTCAGGAAAAAGACTATGCAAGAATGTGCATTATTAAAACTCTAAATAAATTAAAATTATTTGCTAGGCTGGCTACATGCCTGGTCATTTTTTGAGAACAGGCCCAGAGGAGGTTGTGACTTATTTGATTTCATATCTGAAGTCTTGTGGTCTGTGATGCTACTCTGGATTTCCTCCACCAACAAAGAGACACAGAGAAAGTGAGACAGGAAGAAACAGCCACAGAATGACTCTTCCCAAACTATAAAAGGATTTCTACAGCCCATCACAGTTCACTGACTCAAGTGATAACTTCAGATTAGGGACTAACATTTTAGCCAGCTAAAATTAAGCTAACTCAATCCTGCCTCTAATGTTTTGTCTCTGAGTAAAAATGCTCTACCAAAACCTAAGCAATTAACTCTCCATCTCTGATTTGAAACAAGGAATTCACCCCCAAAACCCTCATCCCTCTCTTCCTCTGATATGCAAAGACATTTATGCAAGATAAGTGTTTTTGTTATTGGAAACTATACTAGAATAATGTTTATTTTTTCACTTCTGTAGTTAACAGAAAGAAGTGAATATAGGGGCCTTATAAAAACCAAAGTCACCTCCTTCAAAAACCCACACAGAGACACCCATGAGCTGTAACAATATGAGCAGATAACCACCAGGGAAAGGTTACTGGAATGAATTGATAATTACATTTGGTGTAATCAGGAGGACCTTTAAAGAAGAGTTTCTAGAATGTTGCAGACCCTGTGAGGACTTGTAGTACGAGCAAAAAGTAAAAAAAAAAGGTTTGTTTCCTTAAAGACAGATTCATTTATGAAATGGAATGGATAAATTGGCAAGTGTCATGGGAAGGGATTAAGCCTGAAATGCACCAGAGGTCTTTTCCCATCCACAGAAATAACACACACCAGAACATCACCAGTTCATAAACTTGCTGAAGGATTTTTTTAACTGTAATTCTATTAGCTACTAGTTACGAGCTATATCTAAGCCAGTTAATCTAAAAGACAGCTCTTTCTACCTTTTCTGCAAAGTCAAAATTTCCTTTCCCCTTTTCTGTGGCTTTTTAAGACATTATTCATACAGAGATAAGAGTATGTCTTTGTAGGAAGATAAATAGGATGCAGGAAGACTTGGACTCCTCTGCCCCCTCTGCGGGGATAATTCAGGCCAGATTTTGACAAGAGACTAAGGAAAACATTACTTTGTTTTGTGCTAAGGTGTCCTGTCCTTCCAAATTGTACAGGACCTCCAGGAGAAAAGATGACAGACAGGAACTAGGTCTCTCCCTTCTTAGGGAGACTCTGCCAAAGAGGCTTAGAACACTGAGCAACAAGTTTAGGAGGAAATGCTTTTTTTGCATTCATTTCCAGTCCCAGTGGAAGTGGCAGAGCTATGAATCCTGAATGTTTCTCTCCTGCGCTGCAGTTGTACTTATCTGAATGGCAGCTACACAGCAGACCAGGTTATCCTATTTTAAAAAGTGTAAAAAAAAATCATTCACATGAATAATCATTCCCAGCTATTGAAATAGGAGTCAGCACTGGTGTAACCTAGACAGCGGATACAGAGTTCGTCAAAAATTTTGGAATAATATGGTTGTGGTTGTAAAGCCCAATCTGATTAATTTTTTGCATATGTAGCTACACAAGTTTCACAGCAAACTCCAATATATTCCCCAAACCTTGCACTCTACATTTATACCTAAGGGTACAAAAAAGAAAAGTTAATAAAGAACTTGTGATCCAGTGTAAACAGGATGACTGGAGTTTATTAATCATAAATGAAGGTGATGAGTAGTTCAAGAGGCATATAAATGAACGGGCAACCTTGCTGAAAGGTCAGAACCTTTCAACAGTGAGCTGTCTCTGCTCCTTTCAAAGTCCCTCTCTAAGTTTGGGGTCAGAAGGCATCACAAGTGCAACTACTAAATCTGAAGGATGCTCTACAACATTTTAGTTTTGCCCTGTTCCTCTTGTTTAATAGCTTTGGGTTTAGAAGTGCAAATAACTGGGTAGCTAGGGTTTTAGAGGATTCAACAGAAACATTTGAACGCAGATAACAGTTGCAAAAGCAGTAAGATTCCCTTTCCAAGAGTTTGACTTTCTACCTCACTGTAATTACAATCACTAGGTTAATCCTGTGCTAAAGGACTGGGATCATAAAATTCATTCCTTGTGTTATGGATGCCAGTGTCCTGCACCCTGTGCTGAGGCTGCTGTAGAAAAGGGACCCAGTTTTAAAGGCTCCTATTTCCACTCTGAGATAAATTTTTTCTCAAGTTACTAACATCTCCATCTTTGGAACGTGGGCTCAGTCCTTCTAAAGGCAACCTTTACTGTACTATGCAAATTTAGCTTTTAAAATTAAAATAAACAATTACATTTGTACACATGTCTCCTTTTGTCACAAATATTCAGGGAAGGGGGAGAGATTTCTAATGGCAAGCATCCATTTAGATGTCAAAGAGAGTTCTGTATGTCCACTAAATTAAAACATCATTTGCTGTCAAGCCCTAAAGATTTTGGCATTTCTTCTGATTTCTATTTCTGATAGCTCTCAGGGGACATGCTGTGAAGTACTTTCTCCTGCTTTAGGCCCAATTGCATGTGACAAATGCATTTAGTTTTTAATACCAGCAGTGGACGTGTACTTTGATGAAGTATGTCTTTAAGCCATCAGCTGTTGTCTGCCACCAGCTTTTTACACAGGCACTTTAAACAAGACCACCCCCAGCTGCCTTGACAATTAAATCCCTTTTCTCCCTGTAACCAGACCAAAGCCAGCTTGAAATTAGCAGAAAGAATGTTATCCTCTTTTCGTGGCAGAGCAGATTGTTCCCTCGTGCTCATAGGTCCAGTTCTGCACAGGTAAGGACCTGCACAACATTTTCAGGGCAACCTGGCAGGGCCACATCACTCCCGTGGAAAGAGGTTCCGTGCTGGGCTGCCCAGCGCCAAATTCCCCTGCAGTGTCTCCCTGCAGGTCACTGAGCTCCCTCCCGAACCCACCACACCTCCGCAGCTGCTGCCAGGAGCTCCAAGAGTGACTCCTCTGAGCTCGTCTGCGGTTTCCCAAAGGTCGTGGTGCAGCTTGCACCCCCTGTGGGGAGGCAGCATCACAGTATATTCACAGATTTGGCCGCCTCACTAAAGGCACAGCTACTTCGGATATGCAACGAAGCACACAATTAAAGCAATATAAATGAATTAATATCATCTTNATTAAGAGATCTTAATATCCAAACAGCTGAAAATCACCTCATTAAATCTATCTTTCCTTGTCTTTTGTTTCTTCACTTTTCAGTAGCCAGCTCTGCCCCTTCTGAGTTGCCACTGTGACATGCTAAACAACAAAATTTCTTTACTTTCCCAATTAAAAAAAAAAAAGCCTATGGCACAAAAATAAATAAGAAATTAAGGAGAAACAGAACATCAACATTGAGCAGTGGTTTGGTTTATTTTATTTCCATTCTGGTTTATGAAGCCTTCTGGGGAGGCTGCTGTAGTCTTATCACTATATTTTCTTCCATTGCTTCCATTTTGCTGATATGTTTTTATCTAAGCCAGTCAAATACCAAAAGAATCCAATACTTCAGATTACATTCTTTGATGAATGTTTCTGTTGTTTGCTAAATAATTTATCTAACAAAGCTGCAGAATCTAGTCAAATGCAGCAAAATGCTATTCATCACATAAATTATTTGATTAAAAAATTGAAATAAGTGTTGAAGGGTATATGTGACGTATAGTATTTGGATTAGGTTGTTGCATACCTGACATATATGACAGTTTAAAGAGTAAAAAAAGCTTTTGGATTATTTGGGTCTAAAAGCAGATTCAGTTCTTAGTGTGCAGACACACGAAGAACTGGAGCTTCAGTTTGGAAAAATCACCCCTCGTTTGCATTTGTAGATGCCTAAATAAACTTTAAGTTCTGTTGGATGGTACTTCAATTCAATTCCTTCTGTTAACATACATGTCTGTTTTAGTATTCCAGTGGAAACAGTAGCGACGGTTTTTCTTCACTGAAAAATTAAAGGACGTACCTAACTTCAGCAGCTATGTCATCAATACTCCTCATGAACTGTTTTAAAATTTTAGGAGAGTCTAAAATATGATTTTATCTGCTGACTTACTGCAACAGCAGGGGAAATCAAATCACCCCTGAATGTCTTATTAGAGCAATCTCTCTTTGACACTTCTCTACATCTTACTTTCACATCTTCAGTGCCTTTTTTTAAATTAAAAGAGGGATTTACAGGTAAAAATATTTTAAGAAATAATCACATTAGCGCTTTCTGGAAAAAGGAATTAGATGTAAAATAAGAAAAAAAAAAAGAGAACTCTGGGACTGTATGGTGAACTACATCTCTATTTCTTCTGTTGCCTTATTTCCCAACCTGGAAATGAAATTTGAGACCATTTTAGTAAGGAGGTGATAAAAAAGTAGATTTTTATTGAAGGCTTTCAGGGGCAGTCATGGAAAGATGTTCACAAAAACCCACTTACATGGGGTGAACACAGCTTTTGTAAGTTTAGTAAATTAGGATAACTGACAAAAAGCACCAATTAGGAGGACAAGTGGTGATGGAATTTTTCTTCCAGGTCAAGCCCTCTCTAAGTCTTCTCCCCTTCAGTATTAGCTGTACTTTGTCTATGAAATGTATCCCCAGGAGTTGTTCCCAACCTTGGTAGCCAGGAGAAGAACCAAGACAGGATAAGGGCCTCACATGCTTTGGAGGTTGGAATTCTGGAATTCGTTTTGTCTTCCCAGGGATTTGTTTTGTCTTTCTTTCTTAGCCTAGGGAAAGGCCATGGAAAAGTATTGGGAAAACTACCACTAATACAAACAGGCTACAAATCCATATTTAAAGAATGCAGAGGATATATAAAAGGAAGGTAAAACCCAAAACAGCATCACTTCTGAGTTGCAAGGTTTTACTCACGTGGATGGGTGCCCGTGCTCTGTGTCCTTAAGGACCACAGTGACTAAACATTCCTGCAGACCAGGATTGCTGCGCAGAGGTCCAGCCCAAGGCAGACCTTTGTGCAAGAGCCGTGAGAGGAAACAACAGCAGAATGCAGGAGATTTGTGCCGTCCTTGCATCCACTAAATCCCCAGAAGCTCTTAATGACCTCCTAAAGGAAATTTTACAGGCTGAATTATCTCCTAAAGTCATGTATAATAACAGTTTAATGCCTGATTAGTAGGACTAACTTGAATTGTCAGGAGCATGGACTTGGTCATGTAATATGTCATATCTATCTACTATGATCCCCAAATTCTCTTTCATTTTGCCCTAAAAAAGAATTAAAAGCTTTCTCACAGGGAAGAACTGACCAACCTGATAAAGAGGACACCACTCTTGTTCTTTTTATTAGAGGATCACAGAATGGCCAAGAAATTTTATAGGAATACTGCAAAATATTACAAAATATTATAAGTTCTTTCAATTTGATTTTAAAAGTCACAAATCAGAAGCTACTGGAAAATCATGGTGCATGTTCACCTAGCCCAAAGTGGAGTACCAGTAATGAATCAATTTGCACAACTTTCCCTCACCTGGACCATATTAATTGCTGAAACTGGGGTATATAACTCATTTACATGCCAGCAGATTATATTGATTTACATTATTGATTCACAGAAAAGGAAGTGCATATTAATAATAATAATAAAAAATCTTGCAAGGAAAAAGTAAGATTATGCAGGAATGATTCCAGAAGTTGGCTACTGTTCCCTGTGATTTGTCAGAATCATATGCTGAAGGCTGTTACTGATTAGGAGCTGAGATTTATAGGATTTTTTAGGATCAGGGATTAATTTTATTATGGGAAGAATTCAATTTCATTTTACAGTTCACTGGGTATATGAATTACTGACGATTGTATTGTATCAACATATTTCCTTGGAACACATCAATTCAATTTAAAAATTATGTAGGACATTACTGAGATGTTTTGTTTCAAATATATTATTTTATCACTTCATAACTTAGTAGAGAAATTAAAAACAAATATTTTGAGAAAGTTAGAATACATGTTTTGGAAAAAAAATTAAACCTAAATTTTCCATCCTGATATGAAACTGATTTGAAATTGAATCAAATATCAGGAAGTTCTTAGGGAATGGAAATTCAGTCACTTCTAATTAGACTGGAACATCAAAAGGAATAAAGGTTTATTTGACAATGATTGTGTTGTTTTTTCTAGAGATTGTGATTATCTTAGGATCAAAGCTCTACACAAAAATCACATTAAAGCATGCCTTTAGGTTATGTATAAAACAAAAATATTGTTTTCTCCTTTGTGTTGATGAAGAAGCAATGTTCTTTCCTTTTAATACTACTGCCATTTTAATGTTTTCTCTAACGAAAAACCCACAAGCAAACAAAGTGCAAAATTGTAAATCTCGCTGTATTTTTCCCTGGATCCATACATTCCTTTCTTACTTTTACAGTCATGTGTTAATGCATCCTAGAACTCAAAAATCTTTCTGGATAGCAAATTCTCAGTACCATGAAAAGTCTATCTCATCACTTCTCTGGGCAGTTCAAAACTTTTAGCGATCACAACTAGACTTGTACTCATTCGATGCAGAAAACAAAATAACCACGTTAATCACAAAAGTCTTTCCCTGAAGCCTGTTGCTTGAGGCAAGTCACCTCTCAGTGATCAACCACAACTCCATGCTTAGGAATGCATCCTCTGCCCTTCCTTTAAATGCACTGATGCTAAAAGACTTTTCAAAGGCACAAAGAATATCATTTCCCCCGTGTCACCTCTTCATAAGGAGCAAAGAACGGGCCTTGCACAGAATTTCTGGTCTCATTTTCCTGACTGCTTTTCTCCTCTCAATGTTGTCTTCAGAACTGCATGGCAATAAGGGCAGCCACAGGTTCTCAGAGAGTTTATGTCACCTCTGCTCTTGGAGGCGCTCAGGATCCAGCCACATCCAGCCCTCTGCCACCTGATCTGCCAACACATGCTCTGAGCAGTGACACAGATTAGAGGGCCTTCAGAGCTCTCTTGTAATTAAAATAACCCATGAATTTAGCTAAATGTTACTTTCTAAAGAATGTTTTCCTGACCAACCTCACTGCTCAGGATGAGGAAGCCTGGAGGGGATTTTTGTTTGTCTGTTTGGGGGTTCTGTTTGTGGTTTCGTCTTTGCTTTGATTTGTGGTTTGATTTCTTGCTCTTCTCTCGGGTTTTGCTCTCCTTCTGGTATTTCCTGCACTTTTCCAGCCTCCCAATACCTTGACATATTTATCTCAGAGGAATTCCTCCCCATTGGTGCAGGGTTAATTTGTAAAGGAGAAAAAGGAGTGCTTTTAAGTTTTTATTGATATTCTGCCTCCTGGATAGCTGATGATCATTAGCATTGGCCTAAAGGTTCTTCTGTCTTTCATCTGGCTTGGGGCTCGCTATCTCCTGCTAGTTATGCTCCAGCTGTCAGATCCACTGCCCTGCCACCATTCTGCAGCTGGCAAAACAAAAGCTTTGCCTCTGCCTGAGCTGCAGCCACTCAGAGCATTTGATTATTCCACAGATAAAGGCGGATCCACTCTCGTGCTCCGGTCGGTGAAGTGGATCATCTGTAAGTATCACCTATTTCTGCTGCTCCTGCCACGGAGGCAAAAATTGTCAGTACCAGAGGTGTGACAAACAGCTGGGTGGTACTTTTAAAGCACTGCAAATGTTTGTTCAAGGACAGCAGATCAGAAACCTCCCGTGCAGTCAGCTGCACATTCTTCTTCTGCTGACTTAAGGGAGATAATGTGAGTTATAACGCCATTTCCAGCCATGGAAAATAATATGTTAGAGATATTATTATAAAATAATAATAATAAAAAGGGAGCCATCTCCAAAGCTCTCTTGTTGACTTCCCCTCAAACCTGATATTTATGGATTTTGCTTAAAATTTCGCAAAACCCAATTGCACGACATAATCCACTTATTGCTCTTCAAATGCATCCATTTTGTTTTACAAATTGCAGAAGCCTCATTTAGAGACCAAGGAAAGCTCTTTTCCTGATTAATTTCTGGCAAAATTCTCGGTGCCTCTTTCTAGCCCTCTGCTATTCTGAGTCCCTAGATTAGAAACATATTACTCTGATAGCTTCAGTGTGATTCAACCGCTGTGAATAGGCCTGCATTTTTACATCTGAAGCAAAAGCAATCTTTGCTCAACAAACACTTTATGAAAATCAGCTAATAGAGAAGAAAAGAATTTTATACTTGGGGAATTTGAGGAACCCCAAGCATTATCCCCATGCCTACTCCCAAACAAGGGTCTTTTAGCCTTTTTTAAACATAAAAAATAGCTTCATGCTTGGCTCATTACAGTGAAACCACTGCAGATTAAACCTCTCTATCAATTACAAGCAGCTGAACATCCTTTAGCATCAAACAGAATGACAAAAAGCTACACTATAATGAGTAATGGCTAAGGCCAATTGCTATTTAATTATGTAGATGACTTAACATCCTTTCATTGATGTTATCTGTGTGCTTCAGAATGGAAGTTATCATTGCTTTGCTTCAGCTCTCACTGCGGATGATAGCAGAAGCAAAAAGGAAGCCTTTCCAGAGAGAAATGGCAAAAACTAGAAAAGTACCTTGGGCCAGCAATAGAAGTCACACTTCAGCATGCACCCACAACAGACAGGAGCTCCAACACATTGTGGAAAAAGAAATTCACTCATGACAACTTACAGTGGGGAGGGAGCTTGAGAGAGAGAGCGACAACTGCAGCAGCAAGAGCCCGTGGCATGAGCAGCTCCCATGATGATGCCTGGTCCCTGCATTTTGTAAGTGGGAGATAAGAAGGACAGTGAAGTTAGTCGCAACACGAGAGATATTTCAGATGGGAAGGACCTGGTAGGTCATCTGTCCATCCCCCTGCCTCGGCAGGATTATACTTGGCAGTATCTTCTCAAAAAGATTGCACAGAACAATTTCACATGAGCAGAGGAATGGAGTAAAGGACATAATAGATCTCTTCCATCTCTAACTTCTACAAGTCAAGAGGTCCAGTCTGTAGCTGGTGTGAGGTGGCCGTGGGCACAAATACTGCAAGTGTTGTAAGAAAGGAAAATTGGAGGAAAATTCTACCCTCGGACTAAACCACGCAAGTGTATGCAAAACGTGGTGTTTGGTGTTAGTGAGCACACAAATTATCCCATAAAGGACATTTTTCGATTCATTCAGAGATAGTGACCCCAGTTCTGGGGTAGAGCTTTTTTTGCCAACTTGTATATGTGCCTCACATCTTTTAGACTGACAGATTTACACTATTCAAAAGGATAGATATGAATTAAATCATTTCCATTAATATTATCGATGGAATCTTGCACTTACAATCGTTTAAGCTTCCAGTTTGAAACTGTAAAAGCAAATACTATTATACAATAATGTTTGCTTGTATATTCACAGCGGCGGAATGACAAAGTTTGTTTAGGAAATTTTTCCTTAATTTAATGAAAATAGAAGTACCTAAGAGTATGTCAAGTCATTATTAGAGGAAGAGGTGTAAGATATGCTTTTTTATACGAATCCCAGGTGAAAAATTTCAGAATATGAAGAAAACATTAAATTATGTTTCTTTGCAATTCTTAGGAGAAGCATAAAGGAGGAGGTAAAACACTTGAAAATGCAATTAAAAGACAATATTTAAAATCCTTCTTCCAGGAAATCCTTACATGTTGTTTAAAGCTAAGAATAAAAAAAATCCTGCTGATTAAAGCTAACTATAAATATAGTCCTGTGCTGAATTTGAACATACAAGCAATTAGAGAAGGGGAAAAAAAAATAAAACAGACAAGCTGTTGGCTGGACAGATCTTAAAATAAATTGGTTTACCAAGACAAGGTTTTGCAGAAATGAGAAATTTAAATCTGTCTCCATTTTGCATTCTCCCTCAGCATTAGGTAATTTTGGGGGTCACTATAATATAATTAAACATAAAGGAGGACAAGTGGTGTTTCAAAATAGGATGAAGGCACGTGCATCTTTTCTAACAGAGAGCAGTGTTAGCAAAAGGCTAAATCTGAAATGAGAAATAAAAACTGAAAATGTCAGACCATCAAATACAGGATTTTGTATTTAGCTGCCAATAGCATCAAGGAAAATAGCTGGCAAATTATGACCACCTAGCAGTAATCTGTACATAAAATTTTATGATTGATAATGGTATTCAAATGTGTAGATTATTGGTAGATTAAATTCACAAAATCAGAAATTATAATTTACCATATTGGTTTACATATCCAGCATATGTGCTTATGGAAACATGGAGCTCTGGAAGTTTCCCGGATTTCTCCCTTACTTTGTTGTCATTTAAGTCTTTGTGTAAATTTATATTCTGCAGATTAGAGTACTTTCAAGTTGCTAGATTCAGCAGATTTTCTTTTTCAATAAGAGTTTTTGATTTTGCACCTAATCCTGTGGTAGCCTTTGAGCCTTGATTACAGATGCACAATCGATGTCCTTGGAGCAGCTCAGCACTGATCTGGGGGAGCAGAATCCTTTCTCAATTAGCAAATTCCTTTCCCAATTACCAAAGAGCAGCCAAGAGTCTCTCTTCTAGTTTGATGGTTGGGAAGTGATGGTGTTGAAACAGAGCTGCACTTCTCACAGAGATAAATCCTCTGAAGAGAACGTTTCTCATACGTCCTCCAAAAACTTCATAGCTCCTTATCTTCCTCGTGTGGAGCACACATGAGAAATGTGTGCTGGGAAAAGGACTCTGAGCCAGATTCTAAAACGCATCAAATTATGTGTGTGATGAAATACCAATCAAGTGGAACCACAAATAAGTTTCCCCTATCAGTTGGCATAGATTAACAGGCACCGAAATCACTTTGCAAAACAGTTGTAGCTAGAGAAACACGCTTTATTTCTGTCCTCATGTAGATATTTCTGTTATTAACGGCTAAAGAGATGTTTGCTTTGGTGACCACTGCAGTTACGTGGAGTCTGAAACTCAGGTCAGCCTTTTAGAGAGATGGCTGAGCACATGCTGCCCCCACTAATTTTGGTTAAATCAAATCTGGACACAGTTCTGATTGGTTTATGTTTAATAAAGAAAAAAAGAAAAAAAAAAGAAGAAAAAAAAACAAAGAAAAAGAGTAAGTATGTAGAAAATTAGAGACTCAGTGCAGTAATTTTTTCTCACTTAAAAAATAAAATTTAAATGACCAGAAAGCACTGTATTTATTTTTTTTTTTTAATGCATGCACATACACTGCAAGAAAAGGATCAGTTAGCGTTTACACAAGCACCACTGCGGGAGGCATCGTAGTTCAGTGACACGGGATCTATTTCCACTGATTTTGTTTGTGACACTACAGGATGTTTTACACCTCTGTGTCTATCTCCTCTTTCTCCACCTGCCCTGCTTTGTTTTTTTAAATAACAAGCCCTTCCAAGACAGGACTATCTCTCGCCAGGTATTTGTATCACACTCATACTTTTCATTTGGGCTTTCATTCACAGACGTTGCTGCACTATCAATAGAATTTTTTTTTTTTTTTTTACATTGATGTCATAGAAAGAACAGTGAGGATTCTGCTGGGACAAAGCATTGTGTCTACACTGAAGAAAAAGAAAGTCTGTTCTTATTAACTTTATTCTTCAAATAAATGTGAAACAAAATAATTTAGTTCCATACTAGATGTTTTGGGGATTGGTTTTTGTGTGGCGTCAAATACTCTTTGAAAAAAACCTGTGAATGTGAACACAAACATTTAGTAGTTTGATGTAAAAATGCAGTTTCTGTCTGTTATCACACAGTAATGCAAAATTTTCTGTTCCTTCAGATACTCTTGTTTGTAAACAGCAGTAGCAACAAAATGAGAGGTAAGAGCTTTAAGGGTGTATAGTCATTCACAGATATTTAACTCAGGTAATTTCACAGAGCATTTTACCAAAGTCAGTCAAACAAACTTCAGGAGCAGGGTGCAAGGTCTGTGAAGCAGAAGGTAGAAGTGGAATAGAGCAGGAATATATTTTACATTCTTCTGATAGGGTGGTCATCATTCCATGAAGAATGTAGTGAGAACATAAAGACATGTAAGTTCCTAATATATATACCAAATACTTTATATTTCTTACCTTTCTGGAATAACACCCTGGTTTGCAGACCGAATTCTTTGGTGACCTTACATCGTTAATCCACCCTGAGTCTATAACTGGGGCCCCTCATTTTTCTCTCAGGAAAATTCTTTCAACAGATCTCTTAAGCACCAGCAAATCTACATTCAAATATCACTGTGGTAACACTGAGGCTTCCATGTAGCCAAAAAAAAATCTATTCCAAAAACGGTAAGTTCCGTAATTTCTTTATATATATATATATAGTTGAATCTAAAGCAGAGTCACCAGTTTCCCTGCATGAAATCTAAAGAAAGCAGTGATATATTTCTCAGTGGAATCCTGCCATCATTTCATTTTAAAATAGGACATTTTGGTAGGAAAAGGACAAAAAGTCCTGGTGGCATCACCATATTGTCTGTTCTTATGTATCACGTTTCCCCTCACAGCCAGAGGTGTGAAACAATAAAGTGTTTCTGATCAGAAATGAAATGCCTCTGATCAGAAATAAAGACAAGAAGAAGGTGAAGATGCTGAAGAAGTAGGAGCCATTTGTAGGTTTCGAGATTGATGTCAGGGCACCGTGTCTCATTCAGCAGGACAATAAAGCGCTGACAGGCTGAGCCAGGCTGGGTTTGTCAGGATAAGGCAGGTGAGGATTTCTCTGCTCCTCTCTGGTCCTCCCTGCAGAGTTAAGTGAAGCCATGATCCACTAGAGGCAATGCCTTGCCTCTGCAGACTGCTGTAATATATCATTTTCAGTTCATTCTTTTTTAATTACTTTTTTTTTCCTTTTTTTTTTTTTTTCTGCAGAAGACTTCTACAACTACAGGCAATCTTAATCCTAATAAAGTGAACATTTAATAAATATTACTCGTGCAATTCTTAGAGGCCCCGTTGAGTTCCAACATATAATTGCTTTATTTTAAGCTTTGGGATGTAGATGATAAAGTGAACAGGGGTGACTCAGAGTAAGGGCAACACATTGCCACCTTTCTTGCTATGGAAAGACACTTTTCTGCAGTGTTTAAAATGTAGGGGAAAGTCTAGTGATTGATTAGCTAGTTAAGTGATAAGGAGGTATATCAGGCAGGGATGCAGAAAAGTACAGATGATAAGGACAATCAAGTATCCTCGATCTGAAAAAAATTGCAGTGCTTTCTAATCATTTAAATTATATTTTTAAGTGAGAAAAATTTACTGCACTGAGTCTCTAATTTTCTACACACTTTTTTTTTCTTCTTTTTTTTTTTTCCTTTATTAAAGACAAAAGCTATGGGAATTGTGTCCATTTTTTTTTCCAGTGCTGTAATCTTCCCTTGAAAAGGAAATTCGTGCATCATCAGACTTTCATTTGTCCATATAACATTCATATTCTTTGATCTCTTACTGGCATATTGTAATACTTATAATTATCTTCTTCTCCTGTTTTTTATAATACCATGTGGCATTCTATTATGTTATACATTATTAACAATATTATACATATAATACAATTCTGCCAAATCAGGTTGTGGAAGCTGTACGGTATCAGGTAGGCTATTAGGCTTCAAATTAATGATCTCTATAGGTCACAGGCACACTAAGGATACTCATAAAATATTTTCATTGTGATTTTCAGGACCTTGTACAATTATATTAATATTTCAGATATTTTATGCATTTTATGTTCAAAGGGGAGGGATCTTCATGATTAGATGACAACTCTCCATTTTCTCATTATTCAGCCTCCATTACCATAAAATCCTGCGCTGTGGCAATTCCGCTTTTACTTAAAGAGTACTTGCAACAAATTTCATTAATATGCCAGAGTCTCTGCCACTGGTCTGGATAGAGAGGTTGATGACAACCCAGGAGCTTCTGTTACTGGGATGGCTTCAGACGAAGTTTCAGAACATTTTTCTTACTTCACTTTTGTTATGTTAGGATCCAGAAGACCCACTAATCCTTTTCTTCATTTATTTTTTTAGCCAGTTGTGCAAGAGGTATTTCTTTCCTTACCCATGCATGCATGCTTAGTCTTTTGCTAATGGGCACTGACATGAGGAACCTTTTTGTACATGTTGAACAGCTGGTATTTTTTTTGTCTGGTAGGCAGCAGTGGTCTTCTGGAGGGCCATTTTGAAAGAGTGTAGCTATCCTTATTTATATATTATCTCCACCAAGAAAAATTTTCCATTTTTTACAGTAAATTCTAATCTGCCTAACAAAACCATTTTAACTTTGCATCTTCATCATTTTCCCTTCTTTGTATTTTTATTTTTCTCTGTAAGGAGAAGCTATTAATTTCTAGTGATTTTCCCTTTTAGAAAATTTGGACTGCCATTGGAAACATTCTCAGGTGTTTTATGCAAAATATGTGGTTTCCAGATGATGATCCTTCACCAAAGAGTGAATTACATCTGAGGACAATATCCCAGTATAATCTAATCTAATCACCAACCATAGTTATACTATCAAAACAGTTACATATTTTAGGTTTTGTTTTTTCTAGGGCTATCAATATTTTAATGTATTTGCCAGACAACAGTGAAAGTGATAGGAAGTTAGGTACAGAAATAAAAGAGTGCTTTGAAGTTTTCTTGGAAATGAAGATAAATTGCAGTAATTTATTTTTATGACCAGATCTGGGACATCTTTACTTTTGTTGGCCTGCTGGACACTAAGGCCAATCCTGCTTTTCTTTACTGCTCAAGGAGCAAACCCAGCCAGGTTTTGCTGTGAAGTCTCCCCTGAAGCAATGACATTTGTTCCAGTCCCTGTGCCCACAGATCAAACACTTACCACATGCAAAGCCAGAGCACAGGAATGCTCCTTACAGCAAAATTTCCAGTTATCCCAAAGGAGTTCTCATCCTTTTTTGCCAACCTTTACCCATGGCCAGACACTCAACCCAACTCTTTGGGAGCAAAGGCGAGTTTTCACTCTAACTGTGTTTCTGTACCCTTTTATAAGCACAAAAATTTATCCGGATCATTCGCATCATCCAAAAAGAAACAAACCTCAGTTAACACAACAAAGCAAATACAGCAAAGCAACCATGGGTAATCAGCATTAAGCACTGTGGGTTTCTCCGTTTCAGGTTGGCTCTTCCCTCTCCTCCCCTTTGGCAGGCACAAAGAATTCCAGTTGGAGCAGGGGGTCCAGGTGTGCAGATACCTGCCCCACCAAACACTGCCCTTTCAGAGGATTGAAATGCTTCTGATATAGGAAAAAAAGTGGCATTCAGTTGTCAAAAGCTACAAACTGGGAAAGGATTTAAGAGAGTAGCAAAGGTAGAAAGAGGAAGCAAGGCACTAATGAGATCAGAAATTTGTACCTGGCTTCTCAGCATCGTTTTCCCCACTACCTGATTCAGCCCAGAAGCAAGCTCTGTGGGATTTAAACAAGTTAGGCAAATATTTATGTGCCTTGCTGGAAAAGGACAGTTTGCTGAATGATGTTTTATTGAATCCATGTTCTGCTGCCTCCAATGAAAACCTAACCACAGTCAACTACAACTGACAATCCCATTATTTATTTATTTATATATATATTTATTTCCAAAGGTCATGCATTTGTATCCTGAACATCTCCTGTCTCCCATTTATTATACTATTTCAGGGGTGGTTAATCTTTACAATATTGAATTATGTAAGTTTCTAAAGCACAATTTCCCTGTTTCNAATACAATTCTGCCAAATCAGGTTGTGGAAGCTGTACGGTATCAGGTAGGCTATTAGGCTTCAAATTAATGATCTCTATAGGTCACAGGCACACTAAGGATACTCATAAAATATTTTCATTGTGATTTTCAGGACCTTGTACAATTATATTAATATTTCAGATATTTTATGCATTTTATGTTCAAAGGGGAGGGATCTTCATGATTAGATGACAACTCTCCATTTTCTCATTATTCAGCCTCCATTACCATAAAATCCTGCGCTGTGGCAATTCCGCTTTTACTTAAAGAGTACTTGCAACAAATTTCATTAATATGCCAGAGGCTCTGCCACTGGTCTGGATAGAGAGGTTGATGACAACCCAGGAGCTTCTGTTACTGGGATGGCTTCAGACGAAGTTTCAGAACATTTTTCTTACTTCACTTTTGTTATGTTAGGATCCAGAAGACTCACTAATCCTTTTCTTCATTTATTTTTTTAGCCAGTTGTGCAAGAGGTATTTCTTTCCTTACCCATGCATGCATGCTTAGTCTTTTGCTAATGGGCACTGACATGAGGAACCTTTTTGTACATGTTGAACAGCTGGTATTTTTTTTGTCTGGTAGGCAGCAGTGGTCTTCTGGAGGGCCATTTTGAAAGAGTGTAGCTATCCTTATTTATATATTATCTCCACCAAGAAAAATTTTCCATTTTTTACAGTAAATTCTAATCTGCCTAACAAAACCATTTTAACTTTGCATCTTCATCATTTTCCCTTCTTTGTATTTTTATTTTTCTCTGTAAGGAGAAGCTATTAATTTCTAGTGATTTTCCCTTTTAGAAAATTTGGACTGCCATTGGAAACATTCTCAGGTGTTTTATGCAAAATATGTGGTTTCCAGATGATGATCCTTCACCAAAGAGTGAATTACATCTGAGGACAATATCCCAGTATAATCTAATCTAATCACCAACCATAGTTATACTATCAAAACAGTTACATATTTTAGGTTTTATTTTTTCTAGGGCTATCAATATTTTAATGTATTTGCCAGACAACAGTGAAAGTGATAGGAAGTTAGTGACAGAAATAAAAGAGTGCTTTGAAGTTTTCTTGGAAATGAAGATAAATTGCAGTAATTTATTTTTATGACCAGATCTGGGACATCTTTACTTTTGTTGGCCTGCTGGACACTAAGGCCAATCCTGCTTTTCTTTACTGCTCAAGGAGCAAACCCAGCCAGGTTTTGCTGTGAAGTCTCCCCTGAAGCAATGACATTTGTTCCAACCCCCGTGCCCACAGATCAAACACTTACCACATGCAAAGCCAGAGCACAGGAATGCTCCTTACAGCAAAATTTCCAGTTATCCCAAAGGAGTTCTCATCCTTTTTTGCCAACCTTTACCCATGGCCAGACACTCAACCCAACTCTTTGGGAGCAAAGGCGAGTTTTCACTCTGACTGTGTTTCTGTACCCTTTTATAAGCACAAAAATTTATCCGGATCATTCGCATCATCCAAAAAGAAACAAACCTCAGTTAACACAACAAAGCAAATACAGCAAAGCAACCATGGGTAATCAGCATTAAGCACTGTGGGTTTCTCCGTTTCAGGTTGGCTCTTCCCTCTCCTCCCCTTTGGCAGGCACAAAGAATTCCAGTTGGAGCAGGGGGTCCAGGTGTGCAGATACCTGCCCCACCAAACACTGCCCTTTCAGAGGATTGAAATGCTTCTGATATAGGAAAAAAAGGTGGCATTCAGTTGTCAAAAGCTACAAACTGGGAAAGGATTTAAGAGAGTAGCAAAGGTAGAAAGAGGAAGCAAGGCACTAATGAGATCAGAAATTTGTACCTGGCTTCTCAGCATCGTTTTCCCCACTACCTGATTCAGCCCAGAAGCAAGCTCTGTGGGATTTAAACAAGTTAGGCAAATATTTATGTGCCTTGCTGGAAAAGGACAGTTTGCTGAATGATGTTTTATTGAATCCATGTTCTGCTGCCTCCAATGAAAACCTAACCACAGTCAACTACAACTGACAATCCCATTATTTATTTATTTATATATATATTTATTTCCAAAGGTCATGCATTTGTATCCTGAACATCTCCTGTCTCCCATTTATTATACTATTTCAGGGTTGGTTAATCTTTACAATATTGAATTATGTAAGTTTCTAAAGCACAATTTCCCTGTTTCATTTTTTTTTTTTGGTAGAAAATTACTACATGTTTAAAAGGTTATGAGAATTAATTATACCAATATTTACTCACATCTGTGGTGTTAGGAATTACTCAGAGAAAAAAAGGGCATATCCAGATGTCTTCTATTTGTATTGTAGGAATTTAACAACCAGTTTTAGGGATTTAGAATCTGTTTTTTTTTTTCTTTTTCCCCTGTAGTTACAAAAACACATATAGACAAAAACGTATAGACATATCACCACTCCACACACTCTCTTGCATTACCACACTGCCTGAAGGCAGCACAGCCAAATCTAAACTATTGTTTTCCTACATCTTGTACAACCTCTTGTGATCAATCAGCATGACAAACTTTAGGTAATTGGATTTAATTTCTTCCAATCGTAAAGGTTGGTTACTAGTCATGACTTAAGTAAAATCTGAGAAGACAAAGCAGTATTTGTTATCTCAAAATTTGTGAAAAGAACTCTGAATGCATACAGACAACTAACTGCTACACTTTCCTATGAAATAAGCCACATTTTTTACTATAACAGTACTAACCTTCAAAAGACACTTTCTTTTTTTAATCTAGGAATATATTTCCTTAAAGTTTTTTATTTCATTCTCACTGGAATAAGTTAAAATTTATTCCAAATAGTAGCATTAAACCTCATTTTTTCCTTCCCTCCTGAATTTTAGGTCTTTTCCATAATCAGACAATCCTTTTGTTCTTATGGACTGTTGCATGTGCTTTATTTTTGCAAGGTGTTTTACAATCTTTTGTCACTGAGCAATAAAGTGTTTTACTTTATTTATCCTTAACAATAAACATGATTTTTCAGGTTTGTCTTCATATTCACATCGAGATTGATACAGGCTTTGCTAATTTATTGTGCATAGCATTATGGAACATAAAATTTGCAATTTAATATAAGTATTTGGTATAGGTGCCATTACATTAGAAGAGAGTTGTAAATGTCTCCAGCATTTGTTAAGTTTTATGACTAATCCTCATTCTAAGTGGTCCCATTGGACAGAGCTGGTGGTTTTCTTCCACACTTATCCTCTTTTTAGGCCTAAACACTCCCTTTCTGATAAAGGCCATTAAAGAACTATAAAATTTGCAGGAGTGCTTCATTGCCTTGGGCAATGCTTACTTTGCAGAGACTGCAAATCTGCTGTAGGCAAACCCCAAGCAGCCCGGTCAGCAAGGGCTGGTTGGATTGTCCACCTTCGCTCCCTCTCTTGTCCTCTTTGGCTGCAATGAAACTCAGCTTGGCGAGGGCACAAAAGCAGGGGTTGGTGAGCAGGCGTAGAGCCTGTGCTGGTGACAAGTCCCTCGGCTTCCAAGGGAAAGGCTGCACGTGCCACAGCTACAGGTGCGCTGCTCCTCATCACTTCGGTCCACAAAATACCTGCCTTGGCACTTGCTTGGCAAAGCCACTTGGGCTTGAGTGCCCTCATGTTCCAGGCATACCAACCAACTACGGTCTGCCTTTGGAAACGCCACCCTCCCAAATTTATTCCTTTGAAAAATTAACAGACTCGGACAGTCTTTCTGCTTGTTGGAAAAATGCTTTGGATAATACTTTGTTGGTTATGCTCATTGTTTAGGGTGATGCCTTAAGTTTGAGCTCTCATGTATTTCAGGCTCTGTGCTGCCCAGGGGTGCAGCTCTGAGCTCACACTCAGTGTCACTCAGGTCTGCACACAGCAGGGACACAAAACAAATCCTTCTCCTGCTGCACACCAAGGACAACTTTCAGCCCAAAAGCACAAACAAGGCTGGGCTGGAGGGAGGAACAAGAAGGATGGGACCTCACAGCCTGCAGCTGGAATTGGGCAATTAAACCCCAATGTGCAAATGAACCAAAACTTATAAAAGTGTGAGACCTTGTGACCATTTGTCCATTTTGTGACCATTTTGGGTCCACCTTGGGTGCAGCCCTGATCAGGCCCTGTCCTGCCCAAGGTGCACCCCAGAGGCCTTTCAGTAAATCTCTACTTTATTCTCTAGCTCTGTCCAGTCTCTGTTTCAGGTCATCCTTCTTAAAGCATCAAGGGCAGCTTCCAATTTTAGATAGATAGACATCATCACTGATTTATGTCTTTAGATAGAGGCACCATCACTGCTGTCACTCTTGCCAGATGTTGAGGCAGGTCTGCAGTATCACAACGCCCAGGTAAAATGGCACCAGCAATTAGTGGTTCATCATGCAGAAAATTCTGTTGTTTCACCTAAGAACGGGAAAGAAACACATTTATGAGAAAGAAATCAGGGAACCCTAAATCGACACTATATTCAGATTTGTTCCATTCATGCTGTAGTAAAAGTTCCTCATGGCTAAGTGTTATGTATCTTTAACACTCACCAATTTTAATGGAAAGAACAAGAGAGTGACCTCCATATATGAACACAAGTCTGATCAAATTGTATTTTCATCCTTGGAACTACTCAAAAAATGTCTAGAAACACTCTGGGGCAGCCTCCTGTAGGTTGAGTAAGGGGGTTGGACAGGATAATCTCTAATGCTGGATTTCATGAGGAGTATCTAAAATACAACCTTACAAGACCTCATATATTTATCCTGTTAACTATGTGACCAATAACGTTCACAGGAATAAGTATTTCCTTCTTAGAGCACAGTTTAGAAAAATCAACAATACATGTCACTGTTTAATTACAGAATTCATGTTCTTGTTTTCATCCCAGGTTTACTTAGTCTCGGAAAACAGAATTTAGACTTGGCAGAAGAAGAACAAGGATGTGTAAGCATTTCTTGTTGAAGTGTGTGTTCTGTAGGATAACCACAGAGGGAATTTAATCTCTTGAAGTTTAACTTTCTAAAGCCTATTGTGGCTACAGCATGGATAAGAGACTTGTCATTTTATTAATGAAGAGTGACCAATTGTCACCCCCACATGGGAAAAAAAAAAAGATAGTGACACATTAGCAGTGAAGGACCAGGAGACAAACCAAATGTAAATACCGATGGTTTAAAGAGATAATTAAAGCTCTTGAGACTGCAATTATGACAAGGCAGCATGACAAGGCACATGTATGTCGACAGAATATATTTATATTGACAGAATCTGTCCGAGAAATCCTTTTTGTACAATATATGTGTCTGTCACATCTTTGGACTGCACATGCATTTATTGACTTTGTGTTAGCATAGATCTTGAAATTTGTCCCTTTGCCTTATTACTCAATGACACTTGGTTAAATATATTGTGTTTTCAAACACCAGGCTTCCTTCTATTAAGCTATTTTTGTGGAAGTCTGAATTCAGTGTGTACATTACTAAGTGATATTTCCATTCCATTCCACGGATAATACACATTTTGTTACTGTCACTCACAGATCCCCAGTTTATATCAGATATGTGTGCACGGAGTGGATATTTTGGTACTGTGTGTCCTAAGAATCTAGGGGGGCTATCAAAGTCATACCCGACCTTTGGACACGTGGTTAATTTTCTAAGGAGCTTAAAAATACTCAAATTAAAATTTAAGTAATTCTGTCTTAGAAAATTTTGAGGACATCTGTTAGAGACAGACAGACCCGAAAAACAAAACTGCTTTCATCAAGTTCATCTCTTTTGCTTTTGGTAGCCAAATAGATTCTGATTATATTTTGTTATTCGGAAAACAAAAAAAACCAAAAAAAAACCCAAAAAAACAAACAAACAGCCCCCCCCAAAAAACCAACCAAAAAACATGCCAATGCATACTGACACATAAAAAGAAATACATAAAAATAATTTGTATATACATAAAATGAAAGGTAATATTCAGCATTTGTATACAGAGATTTATTCATCTATATTTTGCATATTGAAAAATTAAGGTCGACGCGCTGCCAAAGTGCTACGCTCAGGAAATAAATGCTTCAAGCTTGTCAGTAGTATTCACGAGGTAATAAACATAGAAATAGATTACAAATAGTTTCAACAGTGTCTTTATATGGAATATTTTTTTTTTATTTATTAATTTTGATTAACTTTACTACTTTTAACACCTGATTTTATTATACCAGCAAGGAACACACAACCTGTTTTTTTTAAGGAAGATTCACCGAAACAAAATAAGAGATAACTTACCTTCTATTAAAACTTTAGCATTCAAATCCTTTTAAAAAAAATCTAGTCAGCTCTACAATTGAGTTTGACTTAACTTTGTAACTCAGTTGCCAGGAAGAACAAAGAATGTCTCCTTAAAAATATGCTTCAGCATTTCCTTCTATACAACTCATAAGCTCCAGAAATCAGATGATGAATTCAGAAGAAAATAATCTTTCATTAGTGAGCAAATGCATTTTGAACACTTGGGGCTTGATATAGGAGAGATTCAGATGTGACTTACTGTTTCAGAAAAAAAACCTCGTAGACAGAAGGTCCAAACAAGCTCCATTTTCTTTCTTTTACAGGAAACTTCCTCGTTTGAGGCAGCCTGGTTTATTGATTTTGAAAGGTCAGTGGTAGAATCAGAGGGATTTAATGATAAATGTGAAGGTCTTCTACAAATGACTAATTTCCTACCATTCATGATTGTATTAGCTCCTGGTTTACTGACATTTGGGTAGACATTCTGGGAAGAATCTTCTACTGTTTCTCATTGAATTATGGTGTAGAAACCCTCTGCCTACCCTGACTGTTGACTCTCCCCTCACAAAACTCTGAGAAAGGGTTAATGCAGGGATTTTTTTTTTTTTTTTTTAAGGTAGAACTGATGACTTGATCCTGCTTATAACTGTGCAAGGAATCAGCCCTTCTGAGTGAAAACTACTTGGAGGAGAGGACAACCTCTCCTGGCTCTTGAAAATTCATGGCCAAACTCACAATTCCTAAAAAACAGAAATTCTCCTAAAGAGTAACCAGAAGGTAGGAAGAGGATGACATGAGAAGACCAAGAGAGAGAGCCCTGGCAAATGCATCAGTTCACCAGTGCAAGGAAAACAGTGGGAAATTGTGCTGGATGTAGACAGGGAAATGGAAGGGACGTCCAAGCAACAATGTGAGCTGGGGGCCAGGAGGTAAAAGGAAGACTAAGGCTGCTCTGCCAGCGCAGAGGATCTGTAAACCCAGCCTGACAGGCCAATTCATTCCCTCACCCTGCTCCAGATTGGCACAAGGCTACTAAGGTGCATGTTCAAAGACGTCCGTAAGTAAATAAATGGTTAAGATGAAGAAAACCTAATTTTGAAGTTTCTTTTTCAACTCGCTGTGAGACAGCACAGAGCAATTTTTTTTTTTTTAAAGTTTCCTGTGGAGGCATCATCAATTTGGAAACAAAAAAAAAGGAACTAAAAAAAAAAAACAAAATAAAACCCTGAACTCTCTGCTGTAGTTATACAAACGGAGAACAATCAATGTTCTAAAGAAATCATTGGACTGTGATGACAAGCATATCCTGTGAAGTCCAGAAGTGCAGGTGAGGGGCTGGGTTAGCAGTTTCCTAGGACACAGCATTGGAGAGAAAAACCAACCAAAACAAAACAAAACAAAACACCCAAAAAACTTCTCACATTGATCCCCATTTCTTCCGCCATCAACTCCAGAAATTTTTCCTGATATCTGAGAGGCATGATTCTTATTAAATTCGGCAGTTTTGCTTAAAGTTTAAACGCTGTTAAAAAAAAAAAAAAAAAGCCTCTTTCCTTATTGAAACACAAATAGTAATTTCCTCATTCAAAAGTGCTCCCAGGTACAGTTTGTCCCCACTACTAAAATTTAATAATTCTGGAGACACTACATAAGCATAGAATCATAGAATGTAAAGGGGTTTGAATGGATCTGGCAGATCACCTAGTCCCCAGAACTTCTCCTTCATGGGAACAGAAGGAAAATCACAGTTTAGGGGGAAAAGGTATGAAAAAAAGAGTATTAAAAAAAAAAAAACCCCAAAAGATTAAAAATTATACATGTCTAAATAACATATATGTTTCCATCTTTAGGCGTGGAAGTCAGCAGCAAGCATTGCCTGGTAACAAGGCATGATGCCCATTATCTCAGCTCAAATAAACTGAAATACCTGCATCTTTCCCAGGACAGCTCTCCATCCACAGCAGAGTTACCAACAGCACAGAGACTCTGTCTGCTAAATGGGCTGAAATCACTAACGCAGCTTGGTAACACATTAAACATCCCCGCAGCAATGAGATACAGGGTGTGGAAGCCTTCAAAGAGAACTATTCAAATGCTTTTCTAGATTCATTGCTTCCTCTTCATTCAGGAGCATGGGCCTAAACACAGATAACTTGAACATTAAAACACAAGCTTCAGTTATCAAGTTGTATCTTTAACTGTCGGCGCTGGGACATAACCATAATTTCCTTTGTGAATATGTCAATTCCTTTTAATTTTCCTTGGATAACCATAGGCTCCAGATGGATTATTATCTGATATTATTAATGGAAAAATAAACTTGTGGCTTTTTAGAGTATTGTACTGTAGGCAACCAGGAAGAGGCCATTTAAGAAAGAACTTCAAAATACCTCTCTGAATGATTTCAACTCCAACATGGACACAATCTTCCTTAAAAAAAATTATGACTGCAATTTGCATTTCTTTGGGAGATCTGTCACAAGACTGTGACAGACAACAAATTTGAAAATGCTGTTATGCAATTCTCTTTAAAATATTTTTCTAATCATTAATATTTTTTTTGTTTTAAAATTAATTTTTTAAAGTATTACATTTAGAAATATTTTCCTTCTTGACAAAAGAAAGAATCCTAAAACTTTTTTATAGCTGAAAAAGGCTTAAAAAACCTTTGTTTATTTTTAATGCCATTTCTTATAAAGATAAATCCATGTGAATAGTTCTCAAGTCTTCCTGCAATTTCAAAACTTGAAGTGATCCATTGGAATGAATGATACCCACCTATCTGAGATGATGAATGATATGAATGATACTCACCTATTCAGATCTGAAATTCAAGTCTAAGTCAGAAGCTGCCCTTTACTTCCAACCTGGTTGAAGTCTAAAAATGGGGAAAAAAAACTTTAGAATTTGCATTTGGTATTCTACACTCATATGTTTCTTCTTTCTCCCTCACTTCTATTGCAAAGGTTTTAAAATCTTAAAAGTCACCAACATTTTTACAGACTCAGCAGTCTGAAAATCTAGGACTGTTTTTATACTGTGTGCCTCTTCACTGTGGTTCTAGTACTAACTTATAATTGTTTATTTGCAAAGAAGATTTCAGAAGCATCGGTCAGTATATTATGTAAATATAATATGAACCAAAACAAATATAAGCGATAAACTCTGTTCTGAAAAGTATCACTGGAAATGATTGGAAGTAGCATCAGATGTTTTTGGAGCTCTCTCACAACATCTGTCCCTGGAAACATTTACACTACAGCCTGGAAAGTACAAAGCACAGATTGGGTCAACAGCAGACAGTCTGGATGAACAACATGTTTGTTTTTATTGTTTGACTGGCCTTGTGCAAAGGTGCTTGTGCGATATCCTCGTGTGCTCAAATAAACTGGAAATACAGCAAGACTACATGGCTGGATCACCAGATCCAACTCCAAGGAAAGCATTTAGAAGGTTCAACAAGCCTTGTAAGACTGGAACAAATTTCAGCATTTAGCAGTTGTCTCTACCCAGTGTGAAGATGGGATTCTCAGAGGTTTAACTACAAATAGGCTCTAAATCAAAACAATGCTTTCTTATGTGTGAAGTTGCTCTCAGTCTTTGCATGCAGGAGGTAGATTTGAGTGGAATCTGAATCCTGAATGTCATGGGTTTTCTGCTGTTCTTTTAAGAGAATCTCATTATCTTTACAGTCAATAAGGTATAGGGGGGGTTGATATGCACAACATATTGTGGCCAGGATGAAAATTAGCATTTCAAATGGCTGGAGCCATTGTACTCTTAAGTAGGCCTGTTTAACCCATCATTCAAGCAAGGGAAATAAAACAGATGAAGGGCTTTGGCAATTTTTTCATGGAAGTCGATTCCAAAGATGGTGCCTGCTGTAACTAAGATCTGGGTGTCCCTTTAGCCAGGGTATCAACGGTGCTCTGGGAAGCCACAATGCCATCCTCAGCTGTGGCTATGAGATAAGGATGCTGCCGAATAAGAACAGTTCTAGGACAAGCACAAATGAGATTACTTGAAGAAGACCTAAGGTGTGCCAAAACCTAGGCTGACTTTTTTTGTCTTGGTCTGTCACAGCTGAGAAGGTTTAAGCATGTGTATCACGTAGTTTAAAAAGGAGGTTGCAGAACAAGATTTTTCAAGGACAGTGTCAGTGAAATGACACAAACGTTGGACTTGCAGAGAGAGCCCAAAGAGCTAAACCTATTAAAAAACTGGCACATTACAAATTTGTGCTCTGTTCAGCAATTTGGCAGAATCCATTTATGACAGATTTCATGTTGGGGATTGAGTCCAAAAACGACTCCTCCCCTAATTATGAACTGAATACCCCTCCCATTTCTCTTTTTCTTTTTTTTTTTTTCCTTGTTTTTAAATAACAACAAAAACCAAAACAAAGTGAAATAAACTAAAACCACTTTGTCTTGACTTGCAAAGAACCACGAAGGATAAAGAAGGGCGAGGGTGCGAGTCTCCCCAGCAGGATACGTCACCAACTGGAAAATTTGGAGAGGAGCAGGAGAGTGGGATTTGAGGCACCAAGTGGTGGAATCTGAGTGTGTCCTAAAGGTTAAGAGCAGCCTCCAAAGGGGAGCCAGGCATCCCATGCAAGAGTAGCCCCGCTGGTTGGCGGCCAGCTCGCGTTGGCATTGGTGCCGCGGCAGATGCTCATTTAAACTTCCACCCTAGAACTTGCTGGAAGAAAACTTACGGCAGTAGGCAGGGAAGATGGGAGGAATGAAATGGGGAAAAACAGTAGATGGACTGGAGACTGAAACAAACTGGCTACGGCAGAAATGTATTTTAATTGTCAATGTGCAGCTAATGGTTCTTGGTGCCAAATGCCCCTTTGGCTGCCATCATTTTTATCTTTGGGTCGTTATAACACAATACATCTGACAGTTACCAAGTTTCCCTTTGCTCTTTCATAGCAAATTGATTTTTAGTTTCGCATCTATAGCAATACTTTGACCAAATTGTTTTTGAATTATACGGGAAAGAGGGAAAAAAAAATATTTGACAGTGTGAACTCCTCATCACTTCATCTAGGAAAGAGTTTACCGAGGAAAGCTCTTTCTAAAGTCTAGTCTAAAATTGACTTTGTGTGTCAAGAGATTCTTGGTCGCCATGACAAAAGTGAATTTTATTTTACATATACCTGTGTCATTATAGTTTGATGTGACTTGAAACTAAGAGCACTGACTTTGGAGGGTTCCATAATTTAGATAAATTGCAGCAGGTAGTTTAGGATCAGCGGGAAAGTATAAACCAAAGTATCAGTACAATTTTCAAGGGAGTCTATGTAAAATGGAAACTCTAGTCCAGGACTTTTCATGCATTTTCCATAGAAATTTCCTTCCTGAATTTTCCCACAGGAAATTATATTTTAACTTACATGGTACTTTTCCCTCCAAAATAGTTTCTTAATATTTATTTCATTTTGTCATTTAAAAAAATAACAATAAATGACAGATACAGAGCCTAAAATCTAGCAAGAGGAGTGAATATGAGGCACTGTAACTAGGAATCTATGGGGTACCAACATAGCAAACACATATTGAAAGATAAATTGGAATACATGCAATTATGGAGAATATTGAACCATACTGCTATAATATAGTGATATTTTTTCAGAGGTATTAGTTGCAAAACATTACAGAGAAATAATTTTTGAGTATTGATAAGCATAAATTACTAAAATAAAAATGTATCCCAAAAGAAATTTTCTGTACTTGCTGTTCAAATAGGACTGGAATATTAGAAATTTTCTGTACGTACTGTTCAAATTGGTTGCATTCTCAGAAGGTAAAATTTATGTTGGCTTTTTCTAAGCTCTAACGTTTAATATAGCAAAGTAGCAATATAGCAATTGTCTATATTGAAGTGCTAGGTAACGCTACACGTGGTAGTTTATTACTAACCTCCCCAAAGTTTTTCCTAGTTTGGACACTAGGAGTGGCTTACAGGGATCCTATCCTCCTGTTCATTTTCATGGGATAGCAATAGAAATATCAGAGGCGTGAATTACAGATGTGAACAACTGCATGTGTAAGTTTTCTGTTTATCCAGACCATTTCAGTAATCCCGGGAGATATCACAATCATTTGTCCCAGGAAGACTCAGTGGGAAGTGACAGCCTAGGAGAAGATGCGGGAGCTGCAGGGAGAAGAGGATCGAGACCTACTGTTGTCAGTAATGGTGAACGCTGAGGGAAAAGCAGGTGGAGATTGTCCTGGTTTCAGCTGGGAGAAAAACACTGATGTGTCTTAGCTGCTTTAGGAAGGGTGAGTTAATGAAGATTACCTCCAGCCCTGTCAGCGCAACGCCAGCTCCCTGGAATTGTGATGTCCATTAACTACGGACGTTGTCTGCTATTGATCATTTTGGGATGGAACTCCCAGCTCCTTGGGAGGGAGGCAAGGTATTTGCCATCATTCCCACTGCCCCAAGCGATCTTGGATTAACTAATCTAGTTAGTTTACAGGGTCAAACACTTTAGTGCAATGAAAGCTTCGTGATAGTTTCATAATGCAAATGAAAAAGCTGTTGATTTCTGAAGCCAAGAGCTAACAAGTGCTACTGGTGACTGAGTCAGGTTTGTTGTAATCTTTACTTTGAAGACATGCTGGGGTTCTCCAAGGTTAATGAAGCACTTGTGGGAGAGCTTTTCTTCAGACTTTAGTTCTGTTTTATTCTTGATAGAACCATTAACTTCTACACTAACCTTTCTACTTGTTACTATTACACACATTCTGCCCACTAAAGCTTTATATTGATTTTTGCCAGAGAGCGCTTATAAACTGTAAGTTTAAATACATGGGGTTTTTGGTTCTGTTAGCATTGGATGGGATATAGACAGACAGTGATTAATTTATAGATTTTAATTTATTTTAGATATATGTTACAGTCACTTTGTCTGACACCACTGTCATTAGGTTTTGTTTCTTGAATAATTTGCTCTAATTATCTTTTTAATTGCTATAGTTTCCAGTTAAGAAAGTAAAATTTGCAAGATATGATGAATAGTGTTAGCAAAATACTTTGAGATACTGGAAATTCTTTGATCCTTCCAAATTTAGTACCTCATCTATGAAGAATGGTGCCAATGGGGCAGAGAACCAACAGTTCTTGCCCTCTGGAATTCAGCCAGTCATTAGAAAATCCTGTATTCTCCTTTTAACATTTTAATCTCCTACCTCTTCATTTTATTTATAAAATTTTCATATAAGATTCCAACAAAACATGGTTTGTTGTTTTTTTTTTTTCTTCGGCAAATGAATTAGCAAAAACTTTAGGGTTAATCCTAAATTTTATGGGTTTGAAAGTCATTATTCTAGTTTAATTTTGCCTTTTTATTTTCAAGTTTTTTATATACTATTGTGCCTGTTTTGCGTGGCCTCGTTTTTGGTAGCAGAGAGGACACAGAGGTGGCTTCTGTGAGAAGCTGCTGGGAGCTTCCACCACGTCCAGCAGAACCAATCCCTGATGGCTCTGAGGATGGACATGGCCAAGGCATGTTGCAGCAGGTTTGGGAGGACTCACATTCCAGCAGGTCTGGGAGGACTGCTGCTCGTGAGAGTGGGACCAGGCTGGGGAAGTTCACAGAGAACTGTCTCCTGTGGGAAGGGACCCCACGCTCTCACTGGGGAAGGCTCCTCTCCCTGAGCAGCAGAAGAACAACTTGGGCAATGAACTGACCAAAGCCTCCACCTCGCTGTCTCCCTGTGCCGTCAACAGGAATGAGGGAGGAGTTGGGGGAAAAAAATGGTGGTTTTAAGTGCTTATTTTACTTATTATCCTCCTCTGGATTCTGTTAGCAATAAACTTACTTTGTACTTCTATGTTGGGCCTGTTTTGCCTTTGGAGTGTTTTCTCCTGGTCTCCATCTCAACTCTCATGAATCCTTATTTTAATTTTTTTTTCTCTCCTCTGCCCAGCTGTAGCAGGAGAGGGTGAGGGAGAAGCTGTGGTGGGTGCCTGGAGTTTGGCCAGTGCCAAGACCTACGTAGCTGGTTGTCCTTCTTAATTCCCTTCAGTTCATGGCTTATTTCCATTTCACCTCTACTTGAAACACTGAAGCACTACAGCCATAAATATTTGGTGAGTGAAATGTTGATTTTATCCAACATTTTGAGTCAAAGATGACTGTTCTGGTTTTGCTGGTTCTATTTTCCAAACAGAAAATAATGCTCTAATCAGTGCCAATTTGTTGTTGGCAAATACAAAAATAAATCAGGGAATAGAGTTTTTCCTGGGATTTTTTGATGACTTTTTTTTTTTTTTTTTTAACCTCAGTGTAGGCAGTCAGTGAAAGCAGACTCTGGGTAAAGCATGCTGGGCTGGTTGGAACCCTTGTGCTCTACAAAATTACTTGCAGTTTTCCTCCACGGGGATTTCACATCAAGGCAGTTATTTCAACACCATTGTTTCTACAATGGATGGTAATAAAAGCTTGGATATTTCCCTGTTTGATTAGGAAAGAAACACGTATACCCAGTCCTGGGACCTGAGCATGTTACTACAATGAAGATGCTTGGAAATTACTTTCCATTTTAAGAATTACTAATAAAAGAATTCTTTGCATTATGGGTCAAATTTCTATCTGTGTATTCAGGCTTGACTCCCTTGATTTGATTGCTCTATACATTTCAGAAATCATTGTGGCTTTGAACAAGATTTGCATTCAATAAGACATTATTCACATCTGCCCAAGAATTGGGCTTTGAGAGATTTGTACTAATATTTTCTATTATGTTGGTCAACAGGGTGGCATTCTGTAAGTTTCACTTTGATATTCAGATTCAAATATTCACAACAAAAATATGAATGTCTCATGATTGCAGCTGTGCAAATAGCAAGGGATTACACCAACTTTGAAGCTGGATTCTCTTCTTACTCTTATTATTCATGTCCCTGTGAACAGTAATGGCAGAAATGTGGGGAACTTGCTAAAACTGACAGAAAATAATGCATATTCACATCTCAAGTATTTACCATGGCAAATAGCTCCTATGCAACAGTGTGTATATGAAACCAGCCGTGCCCTAGAGTCTCAGGACAGCTGCCTGCCACTAACATGTATCTAATAAATTGTAATGGACAAATGGGTACCATGACATCAATGCACTTTTTGGCTGCTTAAAGCAGCCAGAGCTTCATTCAGCGCAGGAATCCCTGTACTGGGATCTCATTGAATCCTGCAGATTCTATTCCATGCATTATTCTGTGATATCAATGTAGTGGAAGGAAATTAAATGTAAGCATTTGCTGTAAGCAGCAAAAAAAAAAAAAAAAGTCTAGCATTCAGCATTTTAGGTCATGATCCTTAAGCCAGAAGGAAATAAGTTGGGTTTTTTTTTTAAATCTGGTGTTTGTGAGCATTGCCAGAATATGAGTGGATGGATAATTGAGGGGGGAAAAAGGTTAATGTATCCTAATTAAATTACCTGAGCTTTTACTTATCATTTCCAAAAAAAAAAAAAAAAAAAAAAAAGCTTAGTATTTTCTTCAGTCACTCAGTCAGTAAATGCATCACACAGAGGATTAAATATATGGGGAGAAAATTACTCTATCAACTTGAAAAAGACATTCAGAAATAATACTTTAGGTGTGTAATGGTAGTCCACAGGCAAGAATTTGTCAATAGATTATATTTCCCTGGAAATTTTGAGTAGGAAATACAGTCTTAAAATTGATGTAATTTACAAGCAAGTTATGAACAAAGAAGAATTAAATATAATGGATTAATATATTAACAACAAAAATATTTCTGCCTTCCTCAAACCAGCCAAAGTTTGGCTCAAAAAAACAAGACCACGTGTACTTAAATGACTATGAACCACAGAATAACTTTTCAGCAAACTGGAACAGAGTCTGAAGCAGAGTAAAAAAGCATGAGGCCTCAATATAAATAAAACCACCATCCTAGTGAAGAGAGTGATAGAGAATTCAGTGAAGGACATTTCCAAGAATGAAGACAATTCCATATTGCTAAAGTGGAAGTCAATTTTTAGCATGAACTAGCGAGGAAGGAAGTTTTCTTAAAAGTACCCCACCCCACAGACTTCTTTGCAAAACACCAAAGCAATGTGGAATGCAATGTCACAAGTAAAGGTCTAAAACACAGATTTCAACTCTGTTTGGGAATAGACAAGGGCAAAATATGACTCCAAGATGAGCAATTTTCTTTATTCAGAAATCCACTTTCATTTAATGGGAAAATAATTGGGTTTAAATTAGGAAATAAAAGCACTGCATATATATATGTATATACACAAAAAAGAATAAATAAATTTATATTTTAATATGGTGCAACTCATTATTCATTATACACTGGACAACATTTGAGCTTCTCTCTAAGCTGTTCCCCATATTTATTGTACCTTCCAATCTCTTCAGTGGTAATGCTACTCTTCCCAACAAGAGGCATCATCATACATCACATAAAATGTAGTCTTGAACACAAATAGCAGAAGGGAACACTTCAAAATTGGGGTCTAATGAATCAGTTACAACTCTTCTAGAGACTGTGTGGGACTAAGTCATAGTCTTTTTCAGCTGAAATTCACAAATTTTTCCCCCAAATAAATAGGGAATTATTGACTCTAGATAAGTTTTTCTAGAGCTTTTAGGTCTATTTTTATATTTAGCTGTTTAAACACAGGAACATTGCAAAGTCAGAGGTGAAAGCAAGTTTGACTACTACTACTCCAGATCCCTATAAGAACTTTTACACAGGCTGTGAAGTCATATGAAAAATGTCTTTTCTCAGAAATAGTGAGTAAAGGCCATGCTTGCTTTCAAAACTGTATGGTGTAAATTGTGAATATAAATAGAGGTAAAAAATTGTTCAGGAGGAATGGTGATGTGGATAAAAATATTTCCTTGGAGCCTCTTTTGAACTGCAGTGGAGAATTTTTAAAACATTTAATTCTTTTTACGTCCTGCAAACTCAAACACAACCATGAGGTTCGAATATATAATAATGTCAAAAAAGTAGAAAAAAAAGTACAAAACCAAAATGTGAAACCACCCATATAACAGAAGATGAAAGAATTGGAAAACTCTAATAGAAATGAGAGATAAAATGGATCGGCAAATTATTTCTGTGTTATTACCCTAAACAAAACACTATAGTAAAAGCATTATTTTAAATGGATCAGTTAAAGCAATTTGTAACTCATCTAACACTTACGAATTCCAACCTAGAATTTCAGTGTCACTTAAGATGTTACATACCTCATCATTTTTACATTTTTCATTTAGATGCCTAAATAACTAAAAAAAAAAAAAAAAAAA
>WBMY01011195.1:351267-361341 GCA_013397315.1 Donacobius atricapilla
AAAAAAAAAGTGGTCTCCAGTGCATTCAGTCCAAGAGAATGCCAAGCTCCAACACTCAGAACCACACATATCAGCCAGGAAAATTTATATCTGCCATTCACAGTCCGGGCTCCATGCTACCAAGTGCTGCTCTTGCTACATGAGCTTTAATGTCGCCGCTCCTCCTTTAACTCGCCTCTTGCCAAAAGAATTGATTTTCAAGCAAAAAAGCCTGAACGGTGCATCTCGAGCATGCACATCTCCAGCCCTGCAGCAGCATGAACTTCCACTAATCCGAGTGCTAGGACAGTCCCCCTGTGCAGGGATCAGGGAGGCTCTGCCCTGTGGTGGGCTGTGTAAAACCATCACGGAGCTGCAGCGCGATCCCCAAAGAACGAGCGCTGATATCATAAAAATCACCACGCTCAGTAACTGGCACCAGTGCTGAGAGACTTGGCAGAGAGGCCAGAGATTCAATTGACCTAAAGACTAAACAATGCTTTCTTTTTTTTTTTCTTTTTTTTTTTTTTTTCCCATAGAAATGCTCCCTTTAGATCAGGGCCGAGATACATTTAGCGTGGCAATGATTCTCTCCTCCCTATAAAACAATCCTTAATAAAGGGAAGAGCAGCAAAAGCTGGCTTAAGAAATGAAAGTGGCTAAGCCAGATTCTTTATTCATGCCATTCATTATCCAAAGATGCACACACAGAGATGTATGTGCACGTGTTTAAACACAAACTGACTGAAAATTAACGTAGCTAATTTTGACCCAAATTATAACGGCGTATCTGATTTCCTTCTAAACACAAACAAAGCACCTGAGCATATTGACAGCATGCTGGTGCATGCAAGAACAATTCTGTTCTCAGCCATGCCGCCTTAACTGTAGAGAAACCCCACAGATGTCAATGAAATGGTATTGGATTTGTAATGGAGTAAGAAAAGAATATTGCCCAGCATATCTCTTTTTTTTTTAGTATCTTTTATTTTAAGCAAAACATGCAGAAGAAATCTTCCTTTGCTCTCCTGGTATCAATCAATGACCATTGCTGCTCTGTTAATGTATTACAATAAAATATCTCAACGGTGCATTGAGCTGGTTGACTGTAATATATCAGCAGATCAATGGCTTGCAAAAAGAGAATGGTCAAATGCAAGACAACTTCCCCAATTAGATAATTTTCAAAGATTTCACACACTGAATTCGTAATGACTTAAAAGAAACGAGTCAACAGTGTTAACTGACTGACTGGAGATCTCACAGGGTTTTCCAAGTGTTATCCTCCTTCTTGTTCCCCCTTTATTAAAACCAAAGATGATATCTACTTAATAAATTGAAGGATGCTTGTATCCAGATCTGGATGCTGCAGCTTGGGCTCCTCCTTGCTGTTTAGAGACTTCTACCCACTGAAGAAACAAAACAAAACAAAGAAACCAAGAGAGAAAGAAGCAACACAGGGAAATGGAGGTCTGCAGCCCACATCCTCAGTGAAAGAAGTTTTCAGCCCTTCTCTCAGTCCTGGGCTACTTTTGGGATTCATTAATTTCCAGAAAAATCTGTGTCACCTTAAAGGGAGCCAGGTTGCTGCAGCACCAATTCTTCCTAACTACATTTTCCTCTATCTAAAATATCTTTCAAGTCTGTCGTCATACTTACACATGGACCTGATGGTACTTACTGAGACATGTACATATTTCTTTGTATGCAAGTGGACATCTGAACACACAAAACAAGAAGCTGTCCTCCTAACGTTTGTGATTTCTTCCTCCTCCCAAAAACTGGAATCCCTCTTGTGGGTGAAGTTGTTTATATATAAAAAAAAAATCTGTTCCATTTTAAAAGACAACTAAAAGCTTTGGTCTGCATGCAGTTGTTCTGCTGCAAAGAATTTTTTATTCATGCATCCCTCTTTTTCACTGACGTCATATATTTCTGTAATGGCGCATAATTAAGCATTGACAAATCTAAATCAATAAACATCTTCATTGGTTGGGGTGGCATCAGCACTTAGAAGTTCTGCCTATAGAGAAGCCCTGGGGTCTCAAAGATGAGATTATATATTTCAAGATATTGACATTTCTGATTTGTTCCAATCTTGGAATGTAATAAAGATAACCTCTCATTTTTGCTTTGTTTTTTGTGTTGGGTTTTTTCGTCTCATTGAGAAGGGAGAAGAATAAACAAAAAACAAAACCAACCAAACAAAAAAAGCACTTAAGCTAAACAGCTAGACAAGTTAAGTGCAATCTACCCAAGCAATAGACATTTTTAGAATAAGATTTCCGTGTAATAGAAGTGTGAGGTGATGACAGGTCCAAGACCTAACAAGAGTAAGAGGAGAGTTGGGCTCTCCCATGTGCTGTGACTCACCAGATGGAGCTCTCCAGACTGCTGTATTTACCTGGCAGTGAGTGGAGAGTCTACAAGAAATGCTCCATGATCTTAAAGGTTTGGGGTTTTTTTCCAATCTAAATTATTTAGTGATTTTATGAATCTGTATTGTGCCTTCTTTTGCACAAATTGAATCTATCTCCAGTAAAGTTCATTTTCTTTATCCAAACTTGTGCTTGAAGCACACAAGCAAACAATAATCCCTAGTGCCAAAGTATTACAGACTTCATCTAATCACTCAAAGCCCAGAGATATCTTAATTGAGGTTGATTTTTTCTTTTGATGGTTACATATGCCACAATAAAACCCAAGTAATGCACGCTAGAAAATTTCTCTTCAACATGATATTTCTGTTTCTGCTCAAAACAAGAAATTGCAAAACATGCATAAAAAACTAAGCATAACAAACAAAAATATTTCCCCATTACTCAAAACAGGTAACACACCAGAAAACATCCAAGACCTGAGATGATCTAATTGAGCACAGGTGTACTATAAGGTCAGAAAAATTGAAAGTTAAAATTGTCCATGCATTTTTAATCAGTCTCTCCCATTTGTTTGCTCTGGGATATGCTCTATTATTATCACCAACTATAATAATAGAATTTAATAATTGAATAATAATAATAATTTGCATTTTTCAATGCTAAATAATCTCAAAGGATTTTCCAAGTAATTAATTCATCTTTACATTGTACTTGTAAATAGAAATGAAACACTGTCTTGCCGTTCTACATGGAAGAAAGAAACAGAATTCATATAGAAATCTGACATTGGGACTAGTTTCTATTTCTCAAATTCTGCTTACTGAAACTCAAACTACGAGTAATACTGAATTAGTGAAATATAAAATATAGTGACAGTCTTAGAATTGCATGTGTCGGATCTGGTAGGATCCAGAAGTGCATGAAAGGAATTTATAATACACTGCTTGTCATACACACAGCCTATCTCACAGAGGTGCTGAGAAAACTTGTATGTTTTCACCATTCAGTATCTGACAAATAGTATGTGATTCCTTAACGACTCCTGAAGGCTTCAGATCTTTAGTCACAACAAAGTCAAAGAGAAGTGAGGATGTCAACAAAGTTAAAGACAGTCTTAAATAACTTGTGGACGACCAGCAGGTCCTGGGGTTGCCTCAAGCAAGCAAGTTTTTGCTAACATATGTCAACAAAACGAAACATCCCAAGAATTAGTCCCTCATGGGCAGCAGATGAAACATTAACCACAACAACTCTAGACTTCCAAAAGTTGAGGCTTCTAACTCCAATTTTCTCCTAATATTTAAATAAGGTCTTGAATATATAATTATTTGGTTTTAAAGGCGCGTAGCTACAAAAGAGTGTTTCAGCTACACAGTGTAAGGGTCCCATAGCCTTCTGTTATTTGAGGGATGTGAGGGATCAGACAACTTGCCTAGAGCAGCAGCTCCAGGCACACAATTAATGCCAGGATCCATCTGCCCTGCTCACAGGGGCACTGCGCACTTCCACGGGGATCCACAGGGATCTCAGCACGAGGGGAAACACGACTGTGCCACAAGGATACTCATCACCACAGAGGCACAGTGTGTTCACTGCGACATGGGGCTGTGCCAAGAACATCAGCACCTTTCCCTGTGGTGTTTCCACTCAGGGAGAGACTTGGTCATGTCAGTGTCCTGCACAGGTCTGAACAACACGTCAGCTTCACCTCTACCTGTAGGATTAAATCCAAAACCAACAAAATNCAGCAATACAAGACAGCTAGGCCAAATTCTACTCTATTTAAGCAATGTGCTCTACTATTTCTGACAGTTACTCCAGCATGACTGAAAGTAGAAATCAGTTTATTATTGTAGCCTTTGACAGAAAACGTTGTTAAAGCGATGTTGTCTTCAGAGTCTTTCATGAAATCTGTAAACACGTTTAGCATTTCTTTGAATGGGAAATGTGGCTTGTCAATCTATATTGACTCAGTGAAAAGAAAAGCCCAATATATTAAGCTTAGATCCTTCAGGCATTTATTTTCTCTAATGATTAACTTTACAATATAATTTCATCCTTTCACAAATCAATTGCATTAATCATAAGAACTCAAAATGAATGTTTACACTGCATTTGTCTTCTGGTTTAATTCTTTTGGACATTGCTTAACTGAGTAGAACTCAGTATGGGGAAAAACATAGCATAGGTACTCCTGCTAAATTAAGACCACAAATTTACTAATCAGAAGGAGTTACCAAGTCTTTAATTCAGTCCTCTAGGGACTGGAATTAACATCCATCCCACTGAATAAGACCACCCTCTTTTCTGAAATAGGGACATTAGCAAAAAGTGTGCCATGGTTACACTTTGTGGAGATAAACCCATGACCTATAATCTACAGTGTTTATAGCCCACACAAGGATGTTACTTGTCTTCCAGAGCGCCCCCTTATGTGCCATGTGTAAAACGGACAAGGAGAAAAAGAAAGATAATATCTATGGGGAATTTAGGACTCAGAAAAAAGTCAAAACTGTTTCTATGTGGCTGTGATTTCTGTGTGCTATGTTCTTCTTTCTAGAGCTCAATCTGTATGTGGGCAGAGAAGTGGTCACTCCGTATCTGAATGTCATTGTGGCTTTGACCTTAACCCCATAACTAAAGAATGAAAGCACAATGATTGCAACACTATTCTGTCTTCATAGTTTATTACTGTAAGACAGATATTAGCATACTGTAACCATTAGTGGATAATTTTTAAAGTAAATAGAAAAATATTCAAGAAAGCAGAAACAATACCATGTGGTGCAGATGAATTTTCATATGAGAAAGAAGAGAAACAGGAATACAAAAATGAATAGTTCATAAAATCCGATCGTTTAGAAAAGATTCAAAAATCCAGTAAGATACACATAACTCCATTACTGTGAATATGACAGTCAGATTTTGATGCTAACCACTTGGTTACCCATTAACCTTAATATAGAGATAAGCAAATGTTAAAAAAAGAGTTTTAGTTGTTGATACCTAAACATTCTTGTGTGACAAAGCCAAACTTTAATAAGCTACTGCTAAAAATCAGTCAGAACAGCAGAATCATAACAGGACTTATGTTTTGAAATCTTCCTTCTATCAATTGGTTTCCAACTGGATACCCCTTGGTTTACTGCCAGAAATCTTCTCTGACTCCTCAGAAACCTTGCCAGCTCATAGACTCAAAGGTCCCAGACTTCCAACCCCATCCCAGCCACACTGAGCAAAGAATAATTATTTTGTTTTGCGCAGTGTAAATGTAAAGAAAATCAGTAAATTCTCAGAAAAGCAAATTCTCAGAAAAACAGAATTGCTGTTTCCCTGTCAGCTTTAAAGGGAAGAACAGTGACATTTAGGGAGCCTTAGAAACAGTTGTATTTGATGTGAGATTTCCAGCTTCATGGACTGATGAAGGTACAGAAAGGGACAAGCACATGGTCTCTGTGCCTTCTGTCCTGGTTGGGGTGGTGCTCCACCCTGCTTGCTCACTGGATTTTCATGGAAACCCCTTCTAAGCCTTTAACCCTGAAAGGGAGCTTGGCTGTACCTTGCTCAGAATATTTAAAGTTTATTCTCTGGAGGAATTAATGCTAGTGATCACAAAATCACTGGCAGTAATTTATATGCATGCATTATTTGTCCAACACTTGTGCAGTGCCAACAATTCCATAAAAAAAAAAAAAACAAAACCCACGACAGATTTGAAAGGATGAAGAGCTACTTTTGCTAAGTAGCTGTTTGTTAATTTGGTATAACTGAGTTGGTCCTTGTTGAAAAAGGTCCAAAAATTAATGAAGCTGCTCGACATGACGTCCCCTAAGTTCTCTCATATGGGACATACTGACACTTCACACGGTTTTCTTGCTGCTTCACTGATACAGGGCCAGACTCTGGGCTAGGTGTGTCTCTGGATGTCTTCTCGGTGATTTAAGTGAAGGTTATTACTGAAAACCAATTTGCACTCAATTTTATTTACAAATGAACCAAAATACCCAAGCTGGTAGTTGGAAAAAAAAAAAAAAAAAAAGAGAACAACCAAAAAAAAAGACAATACCAAAAAACATAAAAGACACCACAACCAAAAGAATCAACAAATAATCAAAGCCAAACTGCAACAAGCAACCCAACCAAAAAAAAACCCAAAAAACAAACAAACAAACAAAACAACAATTAAAAAAAAACCCCAAAACCAACAGCCTACTCACATACAGAGTTCAGAGGGTTCAGAGCCAGCCCAGTGCAGTCACACAGACAGAGTAGTTTTGTTCCCAGAGTGGCTGGACTCTTCCTCCAGCACAGTGAATTCAATCTTCAAAGGAGCACCTAGTCATGTCAGTCCTCATGTAAAGAACTTGATACTGCCAGCATTCCCTTACTTCAGCAAATAACAGGAATCTATATCTTTCAAATAGATAGTGAGATAAGACATGCCTTTTTAATCCCCACTGTAGGAAGACTTTAATCAATAAAAGCTCCAGTTTTGATCTACAGCCAGCCAGCCCATACATCAGGGTAGACATTCCCTGCAAAAAAGCCATGCTAAGCCTCTGTTTGAGGGTCAGCCTTATTGTTTAACTTACCAAAATTTTCAGACTGCTTTCATGGCATATTTAATACCCTGTAACAACCTGAACTCAAGGCTCAATGGCAACTTTCCAAAGATTTCTGAACAAACAAAAATAGGGGTGGGGTGTTTGTTTTATCACATAATGAAATTTTAATTTAGATTTTCTTAGCAGCTAACTTACATGGATAGTCATGGGAAGCGTGCTAGCATTTAATCAGCTATCAGTAAACTCTCATTTCAGTAGCACCACACAGGAATATTTCCACTCCTATTTTCTAGTTCTTTTACAAGAAGCACGTGTCACCATACCCCAGTTTCAGTGCAGTGAAGGGCAGAAAAAGAAAATAGCCATATTTTACATCTGAAAAGACATTTCTGGTGCTAGATGTTTTTGATAGGTACCAAGACCTTGGTGTAATAAGGCACAATTGCTGAAATATGAAGGTACACCAAATTGGCTCAGAAATAAAGTGCACATGTGCAGCAATAAGGTATGGGGCAGTAGGGCTGTAGTTAATTCCCCCATCGCCATATATTTGTCTTTTTATCAGGGCTTGCAGTAAAGGTGTCTTGCTCACAATGACACTGCTGTGATGGCAGAATGTCAAGTAAGGCTTGACGGTTCTTAATATGAAAAACAGATCAGATGCTCACCAAATTCTGTCAGGAGTTCAAAATGTTGGTGAAACTTAACCACATGCATGTCCAAGATAATTAGCCACGTTGCCATAAACCAGCCTTCTGCCCCACAGTAATGCTAACCTGAAAAAAAAAAAGTTACTTAATGTTCTATGTGTACAAAAAAGGAATCCCGGGGAGCTTGCACATTTTAATTGTTCATAGCTTTCTTAAACTTATTTTCTTAAAGCTGTATTCTTATGCAGGTCTCAGCCTGCCTTTCAAAACAAACAGAATTTGAAGAAAATGTTCTCAATAATTAAGGCTGCATATTGAAATTCAGCATAGGACTAGAGGAAAGCAGACTTAGAACAGCCAGCCAAAATGGCCAAACATCTCCCAAGAATTTACGAGGGCCTGTAAACAGCAAAAAAATAATAGATGCAGATTTTCTGGCTTTAATTATATTGGATGCTAACAGACTGAATATATAGTGATAATTTATATTGTAAATAGCATTTGAGATTAAAGAAATTTAATTTAATTTTGCAAAAAACAGTAGTAAAGAATTCCTGCTTGATTTATTTGTGTGCAAATGTCTCTTCCTTCCCTCTGTGGCCACATGAGCAAAGGAATGGCCATCTGCACATGGACAGGCCTTACCTGGAAAAGGTCCCTGGGACAGAAAATTCAGAACCTTTAACCCTGGACCTTTGTCCTTCCAGCTGAAAAGAGCCATTCTAACACCTATAGGTAGAATTAAAGTTTACATTCTGGGTTTTTTTAAGGTTTCCAGCTGCTGGAGGAGAGTGTGGCTACTGATTCTTGAGTAGCAATGTTTTTATTTGAAGGAGGGCAGTATTCAGGTTTTGTGGATGATGCATCCTAGAAGATGGGCGTGGGACATGTCTCCAGCTGCCTTCCTCTGAAACCTGCCCAGTACAGGTTTATTTATCTACTGAAATGCAGAAATTTCCAGGGCTGACCAAAGTAACCTATATCACACAGCAACATTATAGATCATGTTAGGACAGGGAGTGAAGAATAGCTCTTCCAATTAATGCCAGATAGGGAAATTCATTACATAAGATGTAATTACTTGAGCTGGAATTTGTCCAGAAGTTGGAGTTCAGCCAGAACACTACTTTAACATTAAAATGCTAAATAAAATAAAAAAACATTAACCAAAAAAAAAAACCAAAAAAACAAAAGAACAAATCCTAATGGTATCCAAACCAGAAAAGAATCTTCTACTTTTTTGATTATGTTACCCAGTCAATACAAAGCAACTGTCATGCCCAAAATGAGTTTTCTCTGGAATCCCAAGTTAGAAAAAAAGGGGGGGGAAAGAAAATTATTAGCTCTTTTCTGAGGTGCATATATTCATGCTAATCCCCTAGTTAAACATAAGACACTTGTGACTTTTATTACAGATTTGGAAAAATTATCTACCTCTGACAAAATTTCAGGTGACTTTATAAATGATTAAATGAACTCAGAATAGAAGCAGAGAACTGATAATTTAAATGTGCACAACTGTGAGCCAGTTTGCATGATCTACTTGTGCATTGCATGCAAATGAAACTACCATCATTAGTCATGAAAATCATCATCATCACTTCCAGAATTTCCCAAGAATTTTCTCAGTTCTCCTTAGGAAGGCCCCCATTAAAATCCTCGTGAATATCTGCGCTCCCAAGCACACTAAAAAAATAAATCTGGTTAGTTAATCTGAGAGCAGCAGAGCTAATGAAGACGGTTTCCCAAATCCCCACTCAATATATCCAAGTCTTCCTCTACGCTACCTCCAGCCTCCCTCCACTCCTTCATTCTTGCTCAAAATGAGGACACAGCACAGAACCTCCCTCCTGGATTTCCTAATTACTGAACAGGGAAGAGGCAGCACTAGAGCTATATTTATGCTGCTTGGCCAGCCAGCACATGTCTGCTCCCAGAAAGAAAATAACACGAGCTGGCCACACGCTCTTCCTTGCAGCAGGAGCCTTAATTTGCATCACCTTTTCCTCTCGCTGGTAGCCAGTTTCCACAGAAATGGTAGAACTCCCACAGTAAACTTTGGTTGAAATTAATTAAAAGGCTCCAAAGTTATTTGGAGCAGGCCGCCAGACAAACAGCATGACAGCAGAACTTGTGTTTCCTTAAGAAGGCAAGCTAAAAAAGGAAACTATTAATAATTATTATTTCCCTATACCATGAGGCCCAAGTTCTTGACTAAGGCCTACAAACACTACTGTGATACTTATAATAAACAGAAAATTTGCCTAACAGAAGGAACAACAGTAGATGAAATGATAACACAGCTTGCATTAATTAACAACAGAGCTCACTATTCACAGAGGAAGTTGCCATAAGTATACAGACCCGGAGCCAAATTTTTGCTGGAGCTGAGCTCCCATTTGCTGAGGAGGCTAAGACAAGACAGGCATCTTCAGAAATACCAAAAAGTCAGCAATCTCTATTTAGGTATCAGCAGAAATACTGGGAGCTTTATTAAAA
>WBMY01011196.1:0-36692 GCA_013397315.1 Donacobius atricapilla
AGGGCCTCCCTCAGAACGCTGACCTCACTGTGCAGCTCCTACAAAATAGGAGAACCTATGGAAATCATTCAGAAATCCATGGATTTCCAGTTATTAAGAACCAAAGTGGCAGCAAAATGTGTCCAAACTGTACTGCACACCAGCAGGTCTGAGGAGACATAGATTTATTCCAGAGGGGACAGAAACTGGCAGGCTGAACTTACCTGAATTACAGAACCATACTTTAGATAGCTGAGTTTTTTGAAAGAAAAATACCCACTATGGAGACCCCAGGCTTTTTATCTATGGGCTTTATTTGTATTGCTCTTTATTTGAGCCGCATCTTTACACAATGACATGGCTGCCTTCTAGAAAGGGTGTTCAATATATTTTGGACTCTGTCATGAGCTCTTCAGGTCCATGTTTTTCTATTTCTGTGTCAGTTCATCATCTTACCTGAGAAAGCCCCATTGGTAACTACTAAGGAAGCAATGCAGGAATAGGCATGCTCCATTGAGGGAAATTCTTCATCAGCTTTTCCATACTGGCAACAAATTTGCCTTTTCTCTGGATTTGATGTGGCTTATCAATAGTGTTGTTGAGCTCACAAATATTTTTGCACAGAAAGGTACGGATTAAATCCCCAAAGGAAGACGGCACTTTCCCCATTGATGAGATGACTCGCTTCCCCACTGCTTGGAGGCTCCTCCCTGGGGACAGTCCTGTTGAAGGGCTGACAGCTTATTGCTCTCTCCTTGGGACAGTAACCCCTGGGGCTCCAGGGGCGGTGCTTGAGCTGTGGCAGCTGCACAGGCTGAGTGGGGCTGGGTTGCACAGTGGGTTTAGCCGTGTTCCTCAGCTGCTTTCTTTGTCTTGTATTGCATTCCACATGAAGATTACGGTTATTTTATGGGTTGTAGATCTGGTTTTAGAGGCTCTGACCTACCCTGGGAGGTCTTAATGTCCATAGTTCTGTGGGGTTAAATATAGAGCAATTGAGTTGCAAAACAAAAAACTTAGGGAGGAGATTTTTCTTTTAAAGCCAAATAGATGTCATTTCTGCACAGCTGCTGTGGCTATGATAACCTTTGCTGGGAGCAAAAGTAGGTGATGCCAGTGTGGAAGTGGCCTTAGGAGCTGCTGCAGAAGGAAGTATTGCTTATTCTGATCCCTGACACACCTTCCTTGACTTCCCTCTGTGCTGTGCCTTGGCTTCGGACAGAGTCCATGGAATTTAGGTTCAGTAGTATTTAGCTTGTGCTGTATATTGGACACTGGAAGGGGTTTGCAGGCTCTTGCCTGCTGTCCCTTTAGCTGTCAGTGGCCTATTTTAGTATCGAACAGTCTTGATGAGGCTGCTAAATCCAGTTCTTCCAAGAGCTTTTTCAGTGTATTTTCAGTGTATCTTCAGTGTATCTGTCTTGACTGCCAGATTTCCACAAGACACACCTCCTTGAGTTTGTTGCGTGAGCAAAGGATCCTTCCCACAGAGGCTTTTCTGCATTGCACATTTAGTTACAGTCTCCATTCTGGAGGGAATTTTCATTTGGAGCCAGTTACTGCCTTTCTTAGAAGATTTGTGGCATGGTCAAAGGCTGAGCTTACCCTTAGGAACACAGCATGACTGACAAGGCTATCTGTGGAGCACGTGCTATCTCCAGAGAGGATTCATTGACTTGGGCTGTAGGAAGACAGCTGGTGACAGCTGGCAAGTTTATCCTTTTATCATCAAGGCTGTCAATGCTGCTGTTCTTCCTTTAGTTCTGTTTCTATGCATGTCAGTTCTGCAGCTGTGCTGAGAAGTGCAGAGGATGAGTTCACTCACTTGTTATTTCAGTCTCTCCTAGATTCTAGTCCCATTAATGAGTCTGCCTGGCAGAGACAAGAGGAGAGTTCGGTTGTTTTGGTTTTTTTTTGTCTTTTCTTCCCCCTCACCCTTTTGTAATTGGATTGACAGCAGGTAATTCTTCAACTCAGTCTTCACTCCTGATGCTACAGTGTCATGCTTGCTAGGGGAAGCTGCACGTAATGAATGCTCATCGCATTCAGCTGTCGGGAGTAATTTCCCATCTGTCCATCCGTGGCACAAAATTAGAAAGCAGTCCTTGCAGCATGCAACTCTGCCCTGCATTTCCCCCAACCAAGTTATTCAGTCCACAAGTTATCAATTTTGTTATCTTCTTTCTCGCCAACAAAATACACATGAAAAAAGAACTGCCTGTAGGCCATGGAAGTGTAGTTGCAAGTCATGATCGAAAGCTGAGCTTCCCGATCTTTTCACAACTTTCTTGCCAAACTCTTTGGCTTCACTAGATCTCAGTTCTCTGTGGGAGAGGGACCCTATTAAAAGCCACACAGAAACATTAGCCAGCGAGGGCAAAATAGCCTTCCCTACCTCAGCTGCAGGTTTTGTTAACCTCTCCAAGCTGCAACCAGCATTACCGCATTTTATGTGCCCCTGCTGTGAGACAGCCCCTTGTAGGTCATAAATCACCATGGGTGTCATCACAGAACAACCTTGCTGGCCCTGTTATTGTTATTAGGCCTAGAAAGATGAGTTGCTGACCTTTACCAAGTGCTATTTCTGTTGACTGCTAAAAACCTTCAGAACAAAGTAGCATGCTCCTTAGTTGTATAAGCCAGGCGTTCTAACTGCCTGTGAGCTTTCTGAATGTTAGCAAATCTTCAAAGTTCTCTCAAATGAGGGTCTAGTTTACTCTGCATATACTCTAAAGAAAGTTAAGCTACATGTCCTGACTACTGGTACTAAGCACTACTGGTAATTCCCATGGACACAGCTCCTGGTTTGCACACAACAGGAAAGCAAGCATGTAGAAAGAGGCATACTGCTGTTGCCCAAGACACAGGCTGCCCAGTGTTGGTGTGGGCAGCCCAGTGCTGGTCTACGCCGTAAAGAAGCTCATTGGGAATACAGTAGCAGGGTGGGAACCTAGGCATTGTATATTCCTCAGGTTTCAGGATAACACCTGTCAAATGCCTCCTATTCTGTTGTGCATCTCAACACTTCTGGGTATTACGTGCAAAGTTATTTTGCTGCAAAACTTCCAACCTGTACCAAGCAGTACAGGATACAGGTAAAGGAACTGCCACAATTGTGCAAATTATAGAAGGAAATACCACCTTTCTAAACCTGTCACAGGGAATGGTGGCAGGGGGATTCTGGAAGGATTTGATGCTGATGTTCATGGGAAAGTTTTAAACCAGAAGCTGATGAAAGGTCCCCATATTTTTTCTGATTTTAGGGTGAAGTATGAGGAAGTTGTATTGGTTTATGTCTGTCAGGGAAGTCCTAAATATTTCTTTGCTAATGGACATAGCTTAGGGCACCGAGAGACGCAATTGGCTAGGTGCACTGTCCCACCTTCCTCCTTGTATGGCTGTCAGGACACTCACTGAAGCAGCAGAGAAGCAAACCTTAGGCCTGGTGCTAGAAAGCCAGATGGGAACTGTGCGAAGCTGAATTCTCATTCAGCGGTTTAAACACTGGCGCTGTAGACAGATCACCTCAGAAAATGCCTCTGTTTCTGTCTGTCTATAAAAGAGGAAAAAAGTTTTAGCTTTCTTAAGGAACTTAGTGAGGCCTTCTGCTCACAATAAGAAGTATATGCATCAAAGAAATCAGTTATGAGTTTGGTTCTATATTAAAAGAGTTGAAGCAAGGTCACTGTTGAGCCCACTGCCACTCTCCACATCTCTGTGTTCATTGCTCTGATAATGAGTAACAGTTGGGATAAAATATTTTTGATGAAGCAAAACACGTTTTCCTCTGCCTCTTTTTGTGAATGTTCTTGTAAGCCTAGATACAGATCGCCTTCCTTTGTTGCTCATTTTTGGCATGTAAGGGAGGAAAAAAATCCAGTACTTAGTATGGGCAGTCTTCAAAATCAAGACCAAAACCTGCATTCAGATTTTAGAGAGATAACAGTAAATATCAAGTAACTGCCGGAATTGAAAGAATAATTTCACATTAATGATAGTATTATAGCCAGATTGGAATTTGCCCTGTTAACTTTTAAATTACCAGCCTAGTATGTGCATATTTACCTCAATTAGGAGCTTCAGATCATTCCCTCCATTAAGCTTAATGCAAGGTCTGGGTTCCATCTGCAGCAGAAGTTTTTCCCAGCCCTTTAGAAACTGTACTGGGATCATTACATGTCTCCCTTGGCAAATGTCCAACTCTATTGTGAATGGCAACGAGCAGTCAGCAATACAATGAACATCCACTGTGTTACCTGTGTCACGTGGGCCAAAATGCCGCAGCAGCAGCAGCCGAGGGCTAAAGCTCTCCTGTTGAAGGAAGGAAGCTGACTGCTCTCTGTTTGGCGCAGTATCAGTTTTGTAGAGGTATATGACAGACTGTAAGCGTGTTTCAACACTTGGGATCTCCCTCCTAAAAGGAGGCATAATGGAATCAGTTTGCTGCGGACAGATTGTAGCAAGCCAGGAAGAATAACAAGTCAGAAAAACAGACCATTCAGGAAACAGTGAATCCCAGTCAGGAAAAGAGACAAACAGACATACTGGTCAGTCCTCTATCCAAAGTGTGGGAATTTTAGGTGGCACGCAGGAATGTGTTGGAAGATTTAGAAAGGGTGCTTGAGGAGATCATCAACCAGCATTATCAGACAGCCATTACCAGCCCATAGCCCTGATGAATTCCATAACATAATGCAAAGTGACATCGTGGGGTACCTAGCAGAAGATTACATTGGAAGAATGAGAAAAACAGCCTGCTATTGGTCTTTTCACATTCCTGAAAATCTCCAGATGGTCAGTAAAGGTGTTTCTTAGAATGAAGACTATAATTAGCTGATCTGGGGACATTTTAGCTGGAGTTTTGCACATCTTTTGGCAACTTCACAGGGGAAAAACCTCAGCCATGAAAGCATGCAGCAGTACCCCAGCTGGACAATGCCAGGGTGCTGTTGCCTTCCCATAGTGTTGGGCAATCCTACTCCTTTCAAATGCAAAGCCCAAAGGTGAATTATTACAATAGTAGGTTTTCATCCTCCTAATAAAAGATTTGCTCTTGAGACACTCAGACTGAATCACTTTCACAGCACACCGGATCCCCGTAAGTCTCAAGGTTTCTTCTCCTTTTTGCTCACCTCTGCCCTGGTCTCAGAATTTCAAGTGGTATCACCTCTTACCAGTTGGGGTAAGCTGAGTGCTGTGCAAAATAATAAGCCACATTGTAAGATGCTGAGCTTGATGAAGCAGGTGCTAAGGAGGAGATGTGAATAAGGAACTGGTTTGAGTGAAGTGACTGTAGATTTTTTCCACTTCTTCTGTAATAGAGAGCTTTGAGACAGGTGCTGACAAAAAATGTCCTATTGCTGAGGCCTTCCCCTTGGCTGGCAGTCTTGTGTAAGCTGGAGCTAGCCCAGAGTATCGGGTTGCTTTATGCCATGAAAAGCTAGAACTCTGATCTGGAAAGAATTGGAACTGTCTGTGGAATGCTGTCAGACACATGATTGGATAGAGACTGCTAAGAAGAAGATGACCAGGTCTCAGATACCCGAGATCAGTATTGAGAAAACAAAGTTTGCAGCCATGGCAGCAACTGTTGTCTCTTAAATGTTACCCTTTACAGGGCTTGGCATCCTTAGGTGTAACGGAGACTGTTAGTTCCTCTTGTGGTTAGTGAACAGGACCAAAGGGGCCCTGAATACCTTGCACAAATCAGGGAATGGCTGCTCCTGTTGCTGCCTTTGGGTGTATGGGATTGCACGTACATCTGCAGACACATGTCTTGTGCACATGCTCTGTTACCTTCTGCCACCGTGATTTCAATGTTACAACAATTCCTGGTATGAGCAAGAAGGACACAGAAAAGTTTCCTGCCTGTTATAAGAAACAACTTATAGGCTATTGGGTTCTCGTTGTTATCTTCAGCTGTTATCAATGAGCTTTGCAAATTAGAACTAATGACTGAGATCAGTGACTAAGAACATAACTCATGTTTTATATTTAGGAGGTTTATCCTTCCTCAGTTGCTAAAAATTGTAGTTTCACATGCAGTCAGGCTGTGAAACTTCATCTGAGCAGTGATTGTACCCATGCACTCAACTGATCCCATTTCAGAATGGGCTTCTGATATTTAAACTATCCAAAATCTTTCTATGCCTAAGACACCTCTTTAAAACCTTGTTGCATAAGTTCCAGTGAATTGCTTTACTTTTAGATTAGTGCATTTCAGTAGGTTGTGTTTTCCCAAGGTCTGAAATTACTATGCTTTAACACAAGTCTAGAAAGAACTTATTGCCAGGTGAGGACATCCCAGCCTTTGGCTTCTGAATGCACATGGGTATGCCTACCTATGTTATATGTGCATGTGTCTTTGTATGGAGAAATGTAGGGAAGCAAACAGAGTTTGTTTTAATGAAATGACATGTTGCTGCTGTTCTAGGACAGTTTTTCTTTCTTTTTTTTTTTTCTTTTTTTTTTTCTAGCACGCCAGATGGATTCTAAAAAGTGGTAATCACAAGTGCATAGGGATCTATTGAAACACCATGAACAGAAATGCACTTATTGATCTTGGTCTTTAGGTTGTGGCTCAGACCTGAAAAGAGGTCCTTAATTGACTGTACTTCAGAAGAAATCTTATTTTCCAATAGAGTTTTACTGAAGGAGAAAAACCATCAGATATTGAGACAGAGAGCCTAGTGTGATTTCAGCATCAAAATATTCTAAATTTCTCCGTTTAAGCTCTGAGAATCTGAGCATCATCTTTCAATCTTTGAATCACTGGTTTGGGCTTTGCCTGTGCTGTTTACATCCAATAACTGTTTTGAGAGGCTTTTGGAGAGTGACATATTCCCATGTTCTGTCCACCTGCAAGAGCTCAAAGGGAACAGAAAGGTGGGTGTGGTTTTAGAATATTGAAGTACAAAGCTAGTTCATTGTTTGCGACAGGACAGAAAGACAGATGGAAATTTGTACTTGATTTTTTTGGTGAGATTAGAAAGTACCTTAACCGTTGGTATCCTAACCTATACTGTAAACTGTTGTAAATGCATGAATGAGAGGCAGTTTTAAAAATAGTGGGGATTTGTGATTACTCTATGGTTGCTGAGTCTGTAAACAGCAAAGAAATTTGATTTGCTTGGCTCTGCTGGACCTAGCTGAGAATAGGTTGGAAATTTTCTTTCAAAACACCTTTTGTCCAGAAAACTGAATTTTCTACTAGATAATTATTGCGTGAAAAAGTAGTTTTCTTTAGTAATTGCAAATATTGTAAAAATGGCAATATTTACCATCCAGGGCAGAGTATTTTGCAAAGAATTACACTATTACTACTATTAGCTAATAGCTATGAGCTGCCACCTTTAATAACCACACACACACACATGTATTATTTTCAGATAAGATCGCATACGTTAAGAAATTGCCTGTGAGCTAATAATAATTGAATTCTGTTATTATTGCTTAAGGGTTTTACACATACTGACTGGGGCAGAACTCCAACTTTGCTGGCACATTCCAGATTTACAGGCTTAGCTACTTACTGCTGCAAGGGAACTAATACTGACAACTGTTAAATGGTACCAAAGAAGTTGTAGCTACTTGACATAAAGGGCTACCTGATGATGCAAATTTCCTTTAAATATTTCTCAGATTCCCTTTTTCTGTCAGGTTTTTTTGTCTTGTGCTGCAGTAAAGAATGTGTCTGAAAGCGTTCTGCATCGTGGCTCTGGCTAGTTTGACAGAAACGTGTCTCCTCCATCCCCCATGCACACAGATTGGATCTGCTGGACGACTTGGCCGATTAATACTAATGCCCACCGAATTGCAGCCTACTGCGGGAAACGTTTAAGTATTAACATCCTGGTTATAAGTTTCTGCCCATGAAAGCGCAGAAACTTGGCAGTTTGTCTAAGGGTGTATGTGCATGCACGTCTGTCTCTATGCCCTCAAAGACCGTTCTCTTCTCCGTTTGCCGCCGCATTCCCCGCGAAAGAGACAAACTGTGCAAACTTTCACATCGTCATCGTCCAAGCAACTCGGGAAGGAGCTGGGACAAATCCCTCCTCCCCTCTTTCTGTCTCTCCTATTCCCTCCCGACCCACATCTCCCAATTCTTCCTTCACTCACACCGGCGCTGCCGCCCGCTTCCCGCCGTCTCGCCGCCGCGGCCCCGCCCGCAGCCAGGCCCTCTGGGGCCCTAAAGTCCCTGGACAGCTGTGACCGAGCCCGTGGCACCGCCCCTTCTCCCTGCTTGTTCCTCCATTGCCTCCCGAAATTCCACTCCCCCTCTAAAGGAGCGTACGCCGAGCGGGGCAGAGCGGGCAGCCGCGCCATCGGCGCCGCTCCATTGCGGCGGCTGCACCGGGCAGGGCGCGCGCCCCGCCGGGCTCCTGCGCCCCGGGAGGACGGGCCGCGCCCGGCGGCGCCAGGGCCCGGCCTTAGGGCCGGGCTAGGGGCCGCCGGGAGGCACAGGGAGCTCTCGAAGAGGAGAGGCGGCGGCGAGCGGGGAGACGATCAGGCTTCCGACGCTAGCCGCTCCCAAGGCCCTGCGTCCCTGCCCGCGCAGCCTGCGGTCCGCGGACACTAATGGCCGGCGAGATCGAGGATTCGAACAGCCGGGAGGCGCAGACTATCTGCGACGGCCTGGGACGCTATGAGGACACGCTGCGGGGTGCCGTCCGGGATATCCATGTGGACATCCAACTGTTCAAGCAGGGCGTCGGCCGGCAGGTGGAGGAGGTGCTGCGCCTCGCCAGCCCCCTGGCACACGCTGTCTCTGAGCTACAGCAGGAGAACCTGCGCCTGCGGGTGCAGCTGGAGCGCCTATCTCGGCAGGTGGAGGCCCTGGGCCGGTCGGCAGGGCTGGCGCAGGACTGGGTGAACGAGGCGGCGGAGAGCCTTCAGGCCGTGGAGCCCGGCTCGCCAGGGCAGGGTTCGGCCGACGGCACATTCTCCAGTCATGCCAAGCTAGCGGTCGCTGGCCGGAGCCAAGTAAGCGGCCCGGGAGACGGCAGGAGGGAGGGCCAAGGGCATGCATGAACGGATACTTCTCGGCTGTTGCCAGACTGCGTTGGCACGGGGTAATGTTTAAGGACACGGGTTTCCTCTTTTGCGGCGCGGGGTCAGTGGTGTCTAAACTTGGGCAAACGTAGTCACTCATTCCTTTCAGTGATAAAACTTCCTGCAGTGTGACAGAGCATTGTCACGTGGTGCATAGAAACCTCAGTGAGTGGAAAGCTCATCTGATACTGAGGTGTTTTTCTGTGTCTGTCTCTGCGAGAAGAGCTGAGAGCTCTTGTGCAATCCTTGGCGCCAGGAGAGTGCTACCAGACCGTATGCTGTGATTTGGTCACATAAAACTGGGGTACCAGAGACTTGGCTTTCACAGATTCACGTCTTGGCTTGTTTCACATCCTCTTGGTTAAGTGTGTCTTGAGGGGGTTTTAAGACTGTTGAAGCTTAAAAAAAATGGTCTGTGGTCTGTCCAGGCTTGGGGTTAAAAAGTAAATGTTTTGAAATTAAATTCACTAGAATTGGTGGGAGTGAGCAGAGTCTGTATTGTATTCAAGCCGTCCTCATTCCTGCTGACCTGTGAATGGGGGCATGGGGCTTCCTACCTCTGGGCAAATGAAAAGGTTAAAAAAAATAAAGCTGTGTTTGGTACATTGTGGCAACTGCCGCCTTTTCCTCCATGTGACAAAGGTAAGCAGCATTCATACAATTTCCAGACTGTTTCCTTTTTGTTCTGTGGAGCTACCCACACTTGCTTGTATTGCCAGGAATAGAAGTAAGCTGAGTGATACAGAAGGGACAAGGGATTGTGGTCCCTCATTCCATTTCACCTGCTCCATCACCACTGTCTACGCTGTGGTGTGTACTTCACAGTCTATGAAGAGTCTTGCATCAATGTTATGGCAATATCCAGCTTTAGGTGTCGGTCTGCACTACAGCAGAGTATGAGCTTTTGTTTGGTTGGGAACCTTCCTGCTTTGCTTTGAGGGTTCAGGGAAGATCAGTTAAGTACTGATCGTTCTTCAGTGCCCTCCCAACAATTTAGGTTGGAGAAGTTCCCAAGTTAGCAGAGCTGACTGAAAGGGAATTTCAGTACTGAACTATGGGAGGTGCAGCTACAGCTATACACATCAAATTTCTGCAGTGAAAACCTGAATTTGTGGATCAGGTTCTGATGTGGCTGCACACAAATGACAAAAGAGCAAGCCTTGGTTGCTGTGCCAGTCACCCAGATTCTCTGTAATGAACACTGTTCCTTCAGTTGATTCCAATTTCTGGTTATATGACCAAAGCATTTGAAACAGAATATCATAAATAGCACTGTGTATGTTTTCAGAAACATGAGTATCTATGATAAAACTGGTGACACTTCTAGTCTTAGTAAATGCTTCAATAAGTGCGAGATATGAGAAGCAAATAATACTGACCTGGAAATAGTAGCAAATCAAGATGTGCTCTTTTGCTCTTGAAAAGATTTATTGGTTGAGTTCCTTCTTACTGTGTGGTCGATGGAGCATTAATTGGATACAGGAGATTCTGAGCGTCTTTAGTATCTGAACCATTATTTTCTAATATTGCTAGATTATTTTTCTTGGTAATTTCATTGGGAGAAAAATGAATCCAGGGAGTTCCAAGCCTAGTTCAGAAGTAAGGACACAAAGCTCCATTTAATTCTAATCTGGGCAATTTCTACTATGATGTTTTTGAAAGCTGGTATACAGCGGTCTAAATGCTGGTTTAGGTGGAATTTTAAATGGCCACTAGCCATTCTGATTTGGAGGTGAGTCCTTCTGTTATTTTGATACCAGAATCTTGAGAGCTGCTTTCACAAAGGTGGAAAATAGGGGATATTTGAAGAGTTAGTTTCAAAGATCTGGATCCTGGATCCATATCTGTGCTACTGAGCATTTGCAGAGGAAGAGTTTTGATATTTTTTTTTGTCGATCTGATTTTACATTTTGGCAGGAGCTTTATAAGTTATGATATTTCCATAGTTTTTGTTATTGAGCATGATGCCTTTGTTAAGAGGGAGGACTAAAAGTACTTTAAGAGTGTTCTGTTTTAAAACTGTCAGAAGAGTTTCTGTATAACTTGGACAGATGGCTGCAGAGAATCTACCTGCAGTGGTCAGAGCTGCAGAGAGATAGATAGCTGGCTTTGACCACCTATGAAGGTCTCATTATTACCCATTGGCTCCCTGGTGACCTGATGGCACCCAGCAGTTAGCCTATGAGTAACTGCATAAGACATGACTTGGGTGTACAAAATTACCTCCATTTTCCCAGCAAAGATGGGCTGAGAGAGCTGGGATTGTTCAGCCAAGAGAAGAGAAGGCTTCAGGGGGACCTTGTTGTGGCCTTTGAATACTTTAGGGGGCTTACAAAAAGCAGTGTGAGGTACTTGTTTTTGTACCGGCAGATAGCAACAGGACAAGGGGCAATGGTTTTAAACTGAAAGAGGGTGGGTTTAGATTAGATGTTAGGAAGAAACTGTTCATTCAGAGAGTGGTGAAGCAAAGGTTGCCCAGGGAAGTTGTGGATGCCCCATCCCTGTCAGTGGATGGGCTCCTGAGGAACCTGATCTAATGTGTGGAATCCCTGCACATGGCAAAGGGTTGAAACAAGATGATCTTTACTGTCCCTTCTGACCCAAACCGTTCTATGGTTCTATAACGATGGGGAGATTACATGATCCGGCAATCACCTGGCATTACATATTCTATTTTTAAACTATCTCAACTCCTGTGTTTGATAAAGGAAGTCTGTAGGTTTAACTTCTTTATTTCTTATACTTCCTGCAAGTATCCTTTTGGAATGGTGACATTTCAAAGTTGCCTCGATCGTTATCTAGATTATTTTTGTTGTTGATTGGTTTGTTTTAATTCACTGTGACACAGTCACAGGCACCTGCTGGAGCTGCTGAGGGAGAATCATTCCTTCCTATCCATTTATATCCAGGCTTATTTCAAAAAAGGTTCTATTGTTTTTCTTCAGTGCAATAGCTTTTTCTAGTGTTTTTAATGGTGTTCAAGGCTTTTTCTTCAAGTTGCAGGGTGAGTTAGAGACTAGTAACTAAGTAGAGAATACTTGTATTGTCTGATGGACAATGACTTTCTAGTAGAAGAATTAAGGGGTAAATGTGATGCACTTCTTGCTGATGTCTAGCAGGCTTGTTTGCATTTCCTTAAAATTTCATCGTTCCCGGTATCTGATGTATTGATGATCTCTGTATATGCAAGGAACAGGGTGTGGAATCCTGCCTTTGGGGCAGTCAGTGGCAATATTACTGTTCATCAAAGTGAAGCATCAATTTCACCTGTCATATGTAAGAAGAAGGGGATGTACTTCTAGATAAACAGCATTTCTAGAGCCAGTGATTTGTATTTTGACCCTTGAGGTAGCTGGTGATTTTATGAAAGACACTGAATGACTGAAATCTCTCATTTGAAAAAGAGTAACATCATTTGTGTCTGTCATTCTTCTAGAATTTGACCTTGTTGCAGACAAAATCTTGAAGACATAACAGACATGTACCTTAGAGGTTCAGCAAGGAAATAACAATGATGTTTCTTTTGTTTCTAATCTTGTGATCTGGTGCTTACTTTTTCTGAATGCATTGGATTTTCACTACTGGCTTGCAAGCAGCTTCCAGTTATGAATCTCCGAAGTGTAACTTCTTTGCAGCAAAAGAGGAATTCCAGCAGTCCTACAACTATGTAAAGTATTATCACCATCCATTACATGGAGACCTCTGAGCTACACAGAGATCAGTTCTACAAGCAAGCATGGATAAGGCATCCAAAATACTAGTGTTAACTTTCTTTTCTTCAGCTTCACCAGTTCATCATGTTGTTGTCTCTTGAGTTGTACAAATGAGTACTTCTTCTTATGAAGTACAGATATATGTAGTTATCCCTCTGCTATTTATAGTCTATGTAACCATCACTGACAGAAGTAGTATTGCCAAACACATGGCTTTGTCAGGAGCTTGGCATCTCCAAAGTGGATTTGGAAAGTACTTCAGCCTGACACCACTAAATGCACATCAGAATCTGATCCCACTGTTCTGTCAGCACATGGGCCTTCTTCCCCATCCTCCAGCCTGGTATCAGTTTCTTCTTTGTCACTGTTAGCCAAACTATAGCAGTCAGGTTTGAATGAAATAAGGTAATGCAGCACTTGTCATTGCATTAGAAAGCCAGTTCAGCGTGTAGAATGCTACATGACCTTTGCAGTGATCATGTCATTTGACAATTTTGCTCACCCACACCTCCCCAGCTTATAAAAGTAGATTGATGTTTACAGCCTGCACAGGCATTCTTCACATTCAGGTCATAATGGCTGGCATGAATGGCTAAACAATTCTAACTGTATATCATGGGTACATTCTAGGGAGCTGCATTAGCTATGCTTTGCATTTCAGTTCTGGATATGGGCAGTAATTGTTGACTGGAATCTCAATTGCACTAAACACAGCAATAAAAGTTCTGAACCCCCGATTCTGTGTTAATTAGCATTTGTTGTAATTCTCTCAATCCTGGCAGGTAGTGATAACAATATATTCACACACAGTACCATTTTCTTGATAATTACAAAAGTTTCAAAATAGACTGTTTGTTTGTTTTTTTTTCTTTCCAGAAATTTAAACATTGGGATACAATTAGGCAAAAAAATAAAAGTTTTTGTGAACTGTATGTTGGGGAATTTCTCTCTAGTACTTGTAGCTGCTACTTCTTGGAAACTTAACTGCAGTAGTCATGTATCCATGAAGCAATTTCTTCTTCTTTAGTTATGCAGCCAAAAATCACATAGTTTCTCATGGTTTAACATGCCATTTCACCCCCCAAAAAACCCCAGCCCAGCCAGCCAAAAAACCCAATCAAACAAACAAACAAAACTCAAAACACAAAACCACAACCTCCCACTAAACCGACAGAAAAATTCCTCAGTGATTTTTCTGGAATTGACAGACATTATGAGGAGAATTTATGCTTTTCCCAGAAAAAAAGCTATCCTTACAGAAGTTACAGATTATAATATAATATGTAATGCCCTAGGATTGGATATGCTTTGTAATGCTTGTACAATATGTTTTCATAGTGTAATCTTTCTGCAGCAAATAGAAAAAAAATGCAGAGCAGTATTCCATGCAATATTAATCCATTTCTCCGCTGTTACATGAAGTCTTCTGTTTTTTACCATCACAGTGGATGGTGATACCTTTATTTAACAAAAGATAATACCTCCTAGGTGCTTGGGGTCAGTTAAGGACAAGTGTGTGAAGATTGATTTAAGTTATGCATTGCCAATGCTTCATTTGTAGGATTGGCTCCTGGGATTAGGTAATTGGTCCCTTCTTATTTTGAGGTCACTTGCACGAGGCAGATATGTTCTTGGCAGGTGTTTCTGGATATTCTTCTCACTTTTGCTGCTGTTTGAAATTTAGTTGTCATGTCTGTTGTCTGTTCTGACAGAGTGTAGACCTGGATGAGCACCAGAAACCTGAGTTTAGAAGAGTTTTTAGTTCTTCCATCATTGAAAATGGGCATCGATCTTCATCATCAGGTAGGAACAGAGCATGAAATGAAGTATTACTGCTTGTAAAATACCTGATCTTGTCAGTCATAGAGCAGGTCTCACATTTGGGAAGGGTTAGAATCTGCTGTAGTTTCAGTATGGCTATTGTCCTGTAGCACCAACACTTTATTTCATAATTAGGAGTTTAACTTTTAAACTTTGGCTTTACTGTTAAGCATGTACTATGGTGTTTCATAAATTAGAGGCTATTGCTGCTGCGTTGAGACATGAGTGATAAGACCTGCTATGCCGGATGCCACTGTAGTCTTGCATCCCAAAACATCTTGTAAGTCACCTATCTGCTTCCATCATCCTTCAGTGGAGGAAACACCTACCCTCTCCATTTTAGAGAAAGTCAGACAGTGTTTTATAAAACCATGAAAAGAACAAAAGTGCTGCTTCCTAACCAGGGCAGGAGATTTGGAGTGATGGCTGCGCAGAGGAAGAGAAGCTTACCAAATGCAGATGCTAGTATATTAATGACCTGAAGACATTGTTCCTGCTGAGATTCTTGTTGACTAAGTTTGATGGCTGCTAGGATCACTTGCACTAGGGTTGTTTCTGCTACATAAATGGTACATTATTTCACAGGGGAATAAGTCCTATGACTTGTAAAATAAAGTTGTTGCATGGACATTGGTTTGTAACTTTGTTACAAATCTGCAAACAAATTTACTTCCTCTCTCCTGTTTTTTATTCAGGTCAGGCAAAAGTCAACCGTGAACTGACCTGTTTTCAGATGTCAGAATCTTCTTCCCCTGAAGCCCATGCCCCTGCAGTCACCTTACAGATGCCCCACCTTCCCGTTACTGCAGTAACCAGGACATCTGAGAAGTTTTCAGGAGAGAACATCTGTCCAACAGGAACAACTAATACATCTTCTTGCCTGCTGGGACAGGGCAAGAGCACAAATACAATGGGAGTAAAATCTTCCAACCAGCCAGGTAAAAGAGAGAAAAATAACTTGCTGAAGCTGCATCTCATTTCCTTTCTTCAACTGGTGCTATGAGTATTGTCCTGTGACCTAGTGATAATTATGAAACCTTGCTTCTGTGGCTAAATATCCCATTGTGGGACACTCCCATTTGCAATTCTGTGTATCCTAGCTGGAGCTTTCGGCTGTAATGCCACATCTGCAGACAATTTTTGTGCCTAACGTAGTCAAGTTTTTAGTGAAGCGTATCTTACAGCACAGTTACTGAATTCAGTAAGTTACTGAATCTCTTAAACATGCCCATCTCTTTTTATGAAATTTGTAGACATTTTTAGTGTTTTGAGACTGGAGGCCCTGTGAGATGTTAGGCAGATATTTGGCTAACAGGTTTCAATAGTCATCTGGAGGAAGGAATGACTAACAGCAGTCTGACACATATACACACATCAGTGATTGCAGAATCTTATTTATATTGAAACTGAGTTAAAAAAATTCACATTGAAGGCATTCATCCTTGGCTGTGACACTTACAAACTGGACTATATATATGGGTCAGAAATTATAGAAGGATACCAGATGGGATTGCTAGCAAGAGATAGGGATTATTTGCAGATGATTCTTTCAATTTTTATCTTGCTAAAGCTGAGTATGTAACAAACACTTCCTTTTCTTTTTTCTTTTTTTGCTGATACAGTAAAGGACTGGAATTCAATTACAGTGAGAACAATGGATTCATCTGCCACTGGAGGTGTGTTCCTATCTGCATGCTTTTATTCAACAAAAATTGAGAGTGATTCCATGCTCTTTGGGGGATTCAGATGTAGTTTTGATTTGTAGGTATGCGGTATTACTAATATTGCTAACAAGTCTGTATGTAGACTCACAGAATCATGAACATTTGTTCTACTCCACCAGATTCTCAATCAGTTCAAAGTGAGGGGTAGTTACTGTTATTTGCACAGTGATGTATGTGTGTACTGTTAGGCAATTTCTCTGAGTGGAAAGCATAGATGCTGGGAAAGTGTGGCAGGCCGACAGCTTGAGAAGTGAAGATTTCAGCCAATCAAGTGAAAACTATGACTGTGCACAAGGTAATGGCAGTTGGAAAGTGGTGTGCCCACCCGTGTGTATTGAAGCAAGTCACTTTGAGCAAAATAGAAGTAAGGAGTCTCCTTTGTAATATGAATGTGGCAAAGGACAAAATGCTTTCAGGATTTCTGATTTCAGTTGAAATAAATGAGTTGAGCTCTCTCCAAAAGTACCTCTGATTGCTGTCACCAAGTTGTTACTGTCTGCACAATGTACTGGCATTTCACAGTGGTCTCAAGTGCCAGTTTATTTAGCAAAATATGTAGCCCTTTCAGAATAAGTATCACATTCTTCCTCATCTGAAAACATCTGAGATTTGTGTAGATACCTGGCAATTGTTAGTGGTCACAAATTCGTCACACCTGTATGCTGGCATCTACCAATGTGTTTTACATGAGAAGTGTAGTTGATCTGGATCACTTCTATAAGAAGAGGGGAGAATTCTGTATTTTCAGAGAGTGACTTACACAGTGATCAGATTGCTTATAAGATGCCAGTCCTTCGTGTATAGAAAGAGCATTCAAGAAATTAGTTGCTGGTTTATGCAGCAAGCTTTGGCTTTAGAATGTTAAAACTGGGCAAGACGCTCCACTGTTTTGCAGTTATGGAGCACAGCTGCAGTCCAGAGCTGAACCCTAAGAGGCAAAGCACAAAAGATAGAACCTCAGGGGTGGAGGGAGTAAGATGCGAAGTTGGTTTTAAGCCACATTTGCAACTTTGAGTCCGTTCTACTTTACAAACTAAAATGTCTTCCTGGTAGAAATTAGATAATTAAAATTATACACTCAATTACATTAAACACCCCAGGGCTTGTCTGCAAGAACGACTTTTGTGGGCACCACTTATTCCTTCAACTGAAACATCAGTGGCAGTGTGCTGTCCTCTGAGGTTTGCACATGGGCCTGAAGTGAACTGACCTTCCGAGTGCAGTTTTATCAAAGACATCCTAGCAGAGTCCTTTCTGGTATGCTTACACTATCCTTGCTGCAGTGCAACAATTTTACAAAGGAATTGAACCGCTGGGGAAAATCCTTCCCCAGCTTGTTAGCTCATATGGAAGTTGGGGGCATGCAGCTTTACAGTGTGGTGACTAAAAATCAATGCATGTCTATCCATCAGGAAAGCACATGAGGAAAAGTTTCTGTGCTAATGCATCTTTTCTGTTTTTATGTAGAGAATGCTACTTCTGTCACCAAGTCTGTCTCAACTGTCGACTACAGGTTGTGTAGTGGAGCCAAAAGTGGTGAAAGGTATGCATTTTTCATGACATTTTGTTAGGCCATTGTGGTCAATATAGTCTCAATGGACAGGTGTTCTGCTGACTTGGAAAACAGGTGAGTCTCAGATGCTGTATTTTAAGCATTGGATGTATAATTGTATATTAATCAACCTGCCCCATAATCTCTTACATTAATGTAGGTAGTTCATTTAATGTATGTACTATATCCATCAACATGTAAAATGGGCGTATTCCTCTTAATCACACTTCTACTTTTAGGGAATAACCAGTCAATGACTACTGGAATAATCACACTGTCTGTACTAAAATCATCCCTAGTGATGTACTGTACGTAGTAATTTTCCTTCAACACAGCAGTGCTTATATACATATGCTGAATGTTCTCAGGTGAAATGTACCAGGTTATTTATTGATTGTACTTCCCCTGGGAAATCAGCAACCTGCTGTATATATCATGCTGTATGTCTAATTTGAGGATCATTCATTCCCCCTATACCCCCTGCACAACTTGCTCTTTTGTTCCTCTGATCCCTATATCAAGGCCATATCCTGGCTAACCCTCCCACCTTTCTTTTCAGGAGACATCTAGTAGGCTGTACATCAATATCACACCTGTGATTACAGCTTTGGATAGCCTTAGCACATTTGGCTCTTTTTTGGGGGGAGGCTTCTTTAGGTTGCCCCAGCAGTGCACTGAAGAACAAGTGAGTCACTGGTGTTATATTTTAAGCCCATTAAAGGCGGTGAGCTTTCCTCTGGACTAAGTGAAACAGAGATGAGAAAGGACAAAATTTTATAAAGCAATTTCAAGTACACCTAACTGTGGATTTCCACATTGTTTTAATCTTAATCAGTAAGACTTTCAGTGCCTGATAGTGGTGGTTTTTTTTTTAGGAGGAGGAAGTTGTCAGGTCCTTTGAAAACAGTTTTTAAAATACTCATCTATGTTGAAATTAGTACTTTGGGCTTATTTTTGGAAACCAGCATATGATTATCATCAAATATCCTTAGTTTGGCTAGCCTAGAGATTAATTTGTAGAGAAATACCTTTCTCAAGACTACTATACATTCTTTATTAACTCCGAGTTGCAGTTGCTTAGTAGAGGATTACATGGTATCACTATTACTCCTGGCATATCCAGACATCCTCAGCATGCAAAATATCCATCAAGAAAAAATGGGAGAGAAGAAAGTTTAAATCTCTTATATTAGGCTTGTATCTGCCTTGAAAACAATCCCAAATTAGGCATTACACTTCTTCCAAGGCAGTTCCAACAACAGCACTTTAGTATTTGAGTTATGATGCGCTGAGCACCCTAGAGAATTTAGTGTCATATCTCACCTCCATCTGTACCAGAAATAAGTGCATGATACTGATGTCATTGTTCTTTGCCTGTTTCCCCATCTCTGTGATAGGGTATATTTCCAAATGCAATATTTGGCTTACTTCATTAATGCTGATGAAGCAGTATATGGCTCAAACGAACACAAATTAGAATATAATCCTATATTTCTCAATCAAATTAACAGCTTGTAGTCAGTAAAGCAACATTGACAGAAGCTCAAAATTCTGTGCACTGTAAGTAAAAATTTCAAAAGTTTATTCTGAATTATTCTTGAAGTTTAATTTTAAAAATGTCACAGCCTCCAGGAACCCTGAAGCTGGAAATCAGAGGGATTTAGTGCTCCTGTGTGGCCACAACTTTTTTTTTGGTCTTCTTTTTCTTTCTTGAAGATTTTTAATTGTTGTTCTGCTCAGTGCTACAAAGTGCTTGTGGCTTTTCAAGCTGTGTCTTATTTGTAACAGTACCTTAGGGGCTTCTATACTTAAGTGCTGTTGTGCATCAATAAGAATTTCACTTTTATTAAAATTGCTTTGGACTCATACTGGTCCTCTTGAAATGGATCTGTTGGAAGGTTTAGAGACAACAGTTGAACCTTTATGCTGACTCTTATCACTGCAAAGAGTTACTCTTTTGTTTAGCACATACTTTTCATGTTATGTTTCTTCAGTGCCATTGACAGTTACTGTGATGTGACCCCCAGCTCTCACTCGCCTCCTCCTACTGTACATCGCCAAGTTGAAAGGAGGCGAGAATTGGTGCGGTCTCAGACGCTCCCGCGGACTACAGGAACACAGGCCAGGAAAGCGCTTTTCGAGAGACTTGAACGTGATGATGCAAAGTATGTCACGGTCCTTGTGGCCAGAATGGTTTGTTAATTGGAAACTAGTTTGTCAGTTACTACCAGCAGAGTACAGCTGGGTGGGAGAACTCTCTCAGTGTAGGATTTGGAGCTAAGCGACAATATGAAGTCGCTTAAAGTTTCACTGACTTTACAGACCAAGTCTTGAAAATTCACAGCTTCAGATTCCTCTGGGATTGTTCAGCTGAAGCAGCTGGTGCCTTTTATCAGGAAACAGTTCTGTGAAAGCTGCCTTCTCCATCATTATAGGAGACTGCAAATATAGTGACTTTCTGTTGCCATTCATTGAGAATTGAAAGTATGGATGCTTCTTGATGGGAGTATGATTTAAATAAAAGAGGGCTTGGAATTCTAGCTTTAGTTTAATAAAAATTGGTTTTTCTTGCAGGACCAATAAGTCCCAAGATTTCAGCAACGTATTTCTCAAATATCACCTGGACGTGCGCTGACCTGGGCAAAGTTGCATAGATATTCCTGATAAGTAGGTTTAAGTTTGTCTAGAATTTAATTTAATCTGGTCTCTGTTAATTTTCCAGAGGAAAAGGAGAATCCAGAGCTAAGCTGAAGAGGTCACTGAGTTTTGGGGTTGCCAGCGCTAGCAGCATCAAGCAAATTCTGTTAGACTGGTGTCGCTCAAAAACCATAGGATACAAGGTGAAGATATGCTAGTGCTTTCATCTCTCTCTTTTTTTTTCAGGAGAATTTGCCAAATCCATGCTCAAAAGGTGAATGTAAAATATGCTAGAGAATGGGTTAACTTCCTCAAGCTCATCAATTTTTGTGTGGGTAACATAAACATGGTTTGCATAGGCAGCACTTCAAGACACTAAGTGATTGCATGAATGAGATTCTGTATGTCTATTAAAGCAATGCATTAGCGTTTTGCTGAAAACCTACCTTTATGTGCTCATGGATATAAATTTCAGCATACATTCAGGTTTTTTTTCTTAGTTGCAGGCTGTAATTTTTGCATTCACATTATACGTGAGAAGTTCTGAATACATGGAGACTATGGCCATTTTGCTACATGCAGACCAAAGTCCTCTGTTAGTATTTGTCAAACGAGTTTGTAGTAAATGGTGGAGTTTGAATCGCACTGTGAGTAAATTTTTATGAGGTAGCATCAGTGTAACTAAAAGAATACAGCAGTTGAGGTTTTATTCATTTTACCTGGCCTTAAACTGCAATCGTCAAAGAAATAGATTTTTTTTCCCCAGGGATTTTTTTTGTGTGTGTAGTATGTTTTTCAATGTTACTAAGTGTGCATAATTATTGCTAAACTGTACATTATAGTATAAATAAACAGAACTAATTAAATTTATGGTAAATTGCTTACCAGAAAAGCTTGTGCTTGAATGTTATATGATGGGGAAAGTGGCATGAGACAAGAGCATGAGACAAATATGTTTCTTTTCAGTGTGGCATTTGAAAGTAGCAATAAGATTTTGTTTTAAGAACCAGGTTGTGTAGCAGGTGGGATTTTTCCTATATTTCTACCTGTGTATAAACAGATAGTGAATTAGGCAGAGCAAGCAAGCATAATCTTTATCTAATGTTATTCACAGCCACAAAATGAACTGTTATTCAATTTGAAATCCTCCATAGGGTGATTATGGTTATATATAAGCAGGTCTTTAGTTTCTACAGATACTTAGCTGATGTTTTGATGTTGATGAGATTCTTCACAGTATTTTCACTAGGCTTTGGATGAGGGACCTTGACTATGTGTCTGCTTTGCATCTGGCTATTTCAAGCAAAAAGCTTTTATTGCTGAGTGTGCCATTTTTTTCCCAGAATGTCAACAATAAAATGGATATACAAAGGTGGGAAGGAAAAAATAAAGCCTGTGCTCATGCTGGTGGGAAAGAAGGATAGAAAACTGCATTGAGCAAAAGCAGCTGCTCTTATTTGTTCCTCTGTGCTGCATTAACATGTGTATTTTTTTCATCATGACAGCACATTGATCTCCAGAATTTCTCCTCAAGCTGGAATGATGGGATGGCATTTTGCGCTCTTGTGCATTCTTTCTTTCCTGAAGCTTTTGATTATAATAAGCTTGACCCAGCTAATCGCAAGCAGAACTTTGAGCTGGCCTTCACAACAGCTGAGTGAGTACATGAGTTCTTTGTAAAGTGCTTCCAGTTCAAGTCCAATGTACCAGAGCAGCAGTGAATAGTTTAATTCTTACTCTTTTTTACTCTGTATTGATGATGCCTTGGGAGGCTACCTAGAACAGAGGCTATACAGTGTTAAAAGAATAAAGTAGGTATTTATTAAAAAGGCCTTCAAAGGATACACCTTGGGCAGTACAAGAGTCTGGCCAAGCCACCCAAGATGGACAATGGATTACACGTGTTCACACTTTTGTAAGTTTTGGTACATTTAACTGGGGTTAATTGTCCAATTACAGCTTCAGGTTAGGAAGTCCCATCCTCACAGTTTGCTCTCCTCAATTAGCTGTTGTTTGCACTTCTTGGGCCTGAAGCTGCAATGGTGTCCTTGGTTCTTGGGCTGGAAAAGGATTGTTTTATCTAACTAAACTGTTAGGAGAACTTGCTAACATTTTATATGAAGTTCAGAGTTATATACTAATGCAGTACAGAATCTGGATAATATGAAAGCTAAAACTCAAGGCATCAGTATTACTAGCTTGCATGTATCATGCTAAAAAAGATAATAAAGCTCTGCAGAGAGAATGCATAACGTGTGGGAGACTTTGCCTCTGACTGTACATTTTTTTGCTTGAAAAAGAATGAAAGTTGAATTCAGTGTAAGTAGAGATCAAGACTGAGAGCTTCTCAGTATCTCAACCAGGTAACTGCATTTCTGAAAACAGGCAGAGCTAATACCCTCAGTCACATTATCCAGATTCGTTTTTATGCTGAATAGCAGGCGATTAAATGCTAACTTGTTTGTTAAAGTAATTATGAATGTGAATTTGCCAGTCAGAAATAGTAACTTCTGTGAGCTGGTATCAACATGATTCTTATGCAAGACCTTTCCATGTGGTATGCAGCTCAGTTTGGTACACTTTTTCCAAATGATAATGGGTGGTAGGAATACATGGCTAATGTGGTACCTTAAAGAACTGTATTAGCCATTGGCCATTCAGAAAAAACCTTTCAAATTTCTTCACATAATGTTGTTTCTCCTTATTACAACCTCTAGCAACGGAATTCATTTAGGAATTACAAGTATTTTTATAAGTACACATATATGTATATATAAAAAAAATTGTTGCTTGTCTGTGAGTTGAAGGAGATTCTGTGATGCTTTTAGGTGATTGATCTCTAGGAAACTATCTACATCTCTCAAAGGAAAGCTGCAGTGTTCTTCTACCTCAGTTTATGTAAACAGTAAGTTTAGGGGAGAACAAAAGGCACCAGGAACACAACACTAAGAAACATTAGGTAAGAGGTATCTACACAAATTACTATTCATAGCTATGATTGCCTTTAAACTGATTTATTCAAGTGCCACTAAAGGCTATTTTCTCAGTTATTGCTGATCACCCCAGTACTGGCTGTGCTGATAAAATTGATTCCTGCCCTTGTGACTTTTCATCTTAAGCCTCTGCAGATGCAGATCACTCAGCTCTTGAAGACATGGGGGTGGTGGAGAGCAAACAATTCACAGCCACACGGGACTTCATCAACACATCTCATCTCTTCCTAAGTTTTTCCATTCTTTTGGAACTCCCTATATATTAACCAAAACCTGAGACATGGGCAGAGTAGTGTGAGATTGGGCTACATGCTACATGCTACAGATATAAGGAATGTGATAGTGAAAAAAGCACCACCCCTCCAGGGCTTTAAATCAGATCCCTGCATAAAGCAAGAGACAGAAAGAACACGAATATTCCATGGTCATAAAAATAACAATGTCCAGCCTGACCCTGCTCAATTCATTGTGAAATGAAATGCTGCTGATAAACCTCACGATTTCTTAAATGTTTCAATGCTACATAGAGATTGAATGGAAGACACATCCACATAAGAAAAACTTAAGATACCTGCGCAAGAAAAACCACAACCATGTGTTCCGATTACTATTACTGCTCACACCCAGCAAACAACTGTCTACAGCACACAAAAGCCTTCAAATCAGAGCATCAAATGAATCTTGGAAGCAGTTATGTAACTCTTGACTTGCTGTATCTGTTTTGTTGTTAATACAGGAAAATGGCTCACTGTGACCGTCTGATAGAAGTGGAAGATATGATGGTGATGGGTCACAAGCCAGATCCCATGTGTGTCTTCACCTATGTCCAATCTCTGTACAGTCATCTACGACGTTTTGAATAAAACTATCGACACCTCTCCAGCCAGAAGGGTCAAGTACAGTATGCTAACGGGAAGAGTGACATTTTGCAAATGGAACACAGTATTATTTCTTGCTTTTTACTGTCCCCTTTGCTTACATTCAGCTGTGTGGCTGGCTGGCTGACTGAAGTATTGCTGAGCAGTGCCCTGAAGTGTTGATCACATCACCATGTCAGTAATACAGAAATAGGTTTGAAAAATACAAAAAGACATTGGCAAAGGCAAATACTGTCATTTTGGTGCTAGTAGTAGATTGGATTTTTATGTTTAAAGATCACAGGAAGCAAATTTGTTTCTCCTGTCTCTGTAAGGCTGGGGACAGTATTATGCAGTGATTCTGCTATGAAAGTGTTCCATCTTAAAATGCAGGTAAAACTCCAGAAGATAGCACCTTCAGTTTCACTTCTCTGTTGAGCATAGTACAAAAGAAACAGCAGATGAACAAGGAAAATTCTGTTTAGCAAATAATAACCTAGAGCACTCAACTACCAGGGCAATAATGCCTCTCCTCCAGCCCTACCCGTCCACTCCACTGTACACACACAGAGATCAAATAGGCATTGCTTTGTTCTCTTGAAGCATAAAGAGAGCATAACCTCTGGTCTGATTAGTATTGTGACAGATTACTGTGTTACATAATGGCATTTATCTGTAAGGGTCAAATCTAATGGTATTTGCTGAGAAGCTTGCTCAAGCCTCTACTGGCAGGCCTGGATTAATTTCTTGATAAGAACAGCAACAGCTGGGACTGTTCTTTGTCTGAGATTGTGTGCTTGCATGGTTTAGGATTGCAGGAAAGGTAGGAGCTAGCAAGGTACAAAGTCCTTTGAACAGTTGTAATAGAAACAAGCCTGTAATGTGCTTTTACCTGGACTCAGGGGGAGAGCAGCTCTTCAATGTAGACAGGAACTCTTTACAACTTGTTCAGTACAGATGCTGATTCTGAGGTAGATGAACAATACACAAAAAAATATATGAAAGATGTGGGAGTTTGGAAATAGCTTAAAAAGCTTAGCGCTAGTGTCAGTTTTCAGTTAAATTAGCATTAAAACCACAGTACAGTTAGATTATTCCAGGTTTACTGGACTAAAAAAAACCTAAAATTATTTCTTCCCTAAGAACATGCTCATAGAAAGTAAAAGCCATTGTCCTCCCATCATGCTAGAGAATGGTTTTTAACCTGCCCTCGTGCTTTTTGTAGATATTTAGAAAGATTAATTTGGTTCTGTATTGATGCTCATTGATAATAAAATATGTCAAGCATTCTTCAGACTTATTGCATCTTTTTAGAATGATGTGACAGATAACCAAGCAAAATCACTGAAAACAATACAGAGCTTTTACTTAGATTTTTGTTCCAGTCATGATTCTGTGTGGTCTGAATTTCAGTTTAAAAAGTACGTAAGTTCAATTGCATTTGAAATATGGTTTTAGTTCAGTGTCCCTTTCTAGTCAAGTTTACTTAAGAAACCATTACTGAAGCAACGCTTTGTTAGCATATAAGCGCCATTGCCTTCAGTTTTTTACTTTGTCTTGGATGACTATAATTCTGACGAGTAAGTATGCGTCTGCAGCTCTACAAAATGCACTGTGAGGATAAACACATTGTACTTACATTTTGGAGGAGTTTGGATTAAACATGATGAGAAATCTGTCCAAAACAGGCACACACAATACATCTATTTGCATTCTTACAGTAGAATGCTGTTTATTGAGTAGCAGAGCCAAGTTCCATCATAACTACCACAAGAGGGGCAATACTGGCTTAATACATTGCATTCCTTCACAGTCCAAGGTCATTGATGATTTTACTGTGTGATATGAGTGCTGAAGACACAGGTGAGTGCTGAAGACACAGGTAAGTGCTTGGCCAACGTAGGCCTAATAGCATATAATGAAGTTTTAGACTAAATTTTTAATGAAGTTTTAGACTGTAAAATTATTGCCAATTCACCTGGGTGAATCTACATCCCTTCTGTAATTTAGCTTGTTTTTGCAGCTACCCACTAGGTATTTGTACAGGTTTTCTAAAGTATTCCTGCTTCAGAGAGGTGATGGTAAAGATACGTGGGACTTACCAGCCATCTGTTTGCAGGGAAGTGGAAGACTATAAGCTAGGTTGATCTATTGATGGTTTGTGTATAAGGGTTAGGGAGATAGTGCTATGACATACTTTTAGAAAAACTTACAGCTTTGTGCATTAAGAGGTCTGCTCTGTATGAATAACCTCAAGTATTTGATTGTATGATTAAACTGAAATTAAAGTATATCATATATGCCCCCAGTTGATTTTTCAGTATTTTTATTTTAAAAAACACAGAGCATGTGTGTATATATGACAGTGTGTTTAGCATGAATGATAAAAGAACAATCTATTAAGTTGGCATAGTATATATTTTACACAAATGGACTGTATCTTTTCTAATGTTTCTATATTATATCTAACTGTATATCTGTGATTGTTTATTGACAACTTGATCCTCTTTTAAAAGATAAATCAGTTTGTTCTGTGCCATATTTTCAAGATAATGTCAGCAGAGATATCAAGTACTTTTTAATACTATGCTTCCTACAGCAGGAAAGTCCTTCTCTTTTAAAGTGTAACAACTGGATGAATATCTTTCATCACTTCACCCTTTGTGTGCTATTTCCAATAAATGTTTAATCTAAACATATGCTCAAACTCATGCAAACTCTTTTATATGTATTTTAAATATTTGTAATTATGTATAAAGCTATCCCAAAGGTTCAACCCTGTACCATTAATTTAAACCCGGCCTGGTATACAGAGGTAATTTTGAAGTGTCCAAAATAGAAGATGGGATTGCTTTGTGTAAGATGCATTTAAAAGCCATTTTTGGTTATGCTAAAATGCATCTATGTCTACATAAAGCCTCAGGGGCGTTAACATAGAACCACAGAATATTCTGAGCTGCAAGGGACCCACAAGGATCATCATGCCCAGCTCTTAAGTGAATGGCCTGTATGGGGATCAAACTCACAACCTTGATGCAGTTATAGCACCATGCTCAAACTTACTCAGCTAATAGTTTGGGCTGGAAGGGATTGATTGCTGTGGTAGCGATCTAGCACAATTCCCCCTTGCAATAAGCAGGGATGTCCAACCTGAACCATTCAATGATTCTATGATTTCAGCTTTGTCAGATTGCTCAGAACCAAACCTAAAACTGACCTCTCCGGGCCACCTGTGCCAGTATTTTGCCACCGTCATTGTAAAAAATTTCTTTCTTATATCTAGTCTAAATCAACCTTTTTAGTTTTAAACTGTTAACCCTTGTCCTATTGCTACATGCCCAACTGAAAAGTTTGTCCCCATCTTTCTGAGAAGCCTCCTTTAAGTACTGAAAGGCTGAAGGAAGCTCTCCCCTGAGCCTTCTGCAGGCTGAACAGCTCTAGCCCTCTCAGCCTTTCTTCATAGATTATTTTGGACACTAGTTGAACACCAGAGTTCAGACCTATTACGTTAGTCTGCTTTGCAATTTCAGCAACATTGAAAGAAAGCAGTTAATGATGCTGCAGTATGAGCTCAACCTAGAGATCTCTCCTACTTCAACACACTGGCAGCGCTTCTGCTGATTGATTCTCTGACAAATGAAACTATCAGTGGTATTTTTCATGCACCCAATAAACGTGAGACTTTTCCAGACTGAGAACTTGGCCATTTCCCAAATAGTGAACCCATTCTCTACGTCTAGACAAAATTCACAAGGTGAAGAACCGTCCTTTGTAAAGTTACAGTGTGAAGTAACTTTAAAAAAAAAGGCATTACAATGGAACGTGGTAAGCGAGCTGGTGTTAGGTTACCCCTACTGCTGTGCAGAAGAGGCGTTACTTTTTCATCCAGTGGTAACTGGGCGCGTACGCGCGGTGTGGAAAGGCGATGGCGCTGCCCGCGCAGCCTCGGCGGCCGTGCAGCCGTTCTCTACCCCTGTAAGTCGGTAGAGAAAACCATCCGAGGTAAAACTAAAGCTTTCTTTTGTCGCATAATTCATATTGCGAGATCAGTTGTAAATTTCATATTCACAGTTTAAAAGGAGGTTGTCTTTTACGGTAGCTGACATTGATGAATGGATTTGTGATTTGTAGCTTTAATTTGTGACAGTGTCGTTACAATCTGAGGCAGGACAGCATGAGATAGTGGGTTTTCAGAACAAAACGGCATGAAGTCCCACTGGTCTCACAATAACGTCGTGGAGAACCATCGCGGGGGCGTTCCTCAGCTTTCAAAGGGATTGAGCAGGTTTTTGGAAACATGACATTCTCTCTGCTCTGTTTCTTTTTTACCAGTGTTACTTCTTTACAATTTTGTGATCTTTTTTTAACATTGTCGGGTTGCACTCTTAGAAACTCTGCTCTGATCTAAGCTATGGCAGAGCTGTACAGAGGGGACACAACTGTACCATCTGATGTCAAGCTCTTGATCTCCTCCATCTCCACTGTCTGGCTCCCACTATCTTTTCTCCCGGGAAAGAATATTGTTGACACATAGATGGAGCATACTACTAAGGATATCTTATGACTGACATTTTAGGTAGCTAGATACTTAACAGACCTCTCATTTGCTTTCACAATCTTTATGCACTTCTACAACAAATCAATTCAGTATAACTGTCCTCAGCTCTGGGAACTATCAAAAAAATAATGTACAGTGAACATGTGTTTTTTTCCAGATAAATCTTAACAGGAAGTGGATGAAATGAAGAACGACTGGCTTGTGTGGGCTGTACCTCCTCCACCTGGTGCCACAGCATCAGGCTGCTAGCAGTGGTAGCTACAGTAGTTCCCACAGCAGCCCATTTGTTTGCGTTCCGAGCAGTTCGAGCCACCTCCTGCAATATTTAGTTGCACATTTAAAAAGAAACTGTGCTGCTGCTGAGGAGATTGAGGCTGACAGACCCTTCCTAGGGAAGGGGAACTGAGGATGTGGCACTTTGCCAGGCTTTGAACTTCAGAGCAGTTCAGTCAAGGAGCAAGATCAGTCAAAAGGTGTGTGAGGGAGAAGGAAGCTGAGTTAAAGGTAGCTGCGCTGAATGGAGTGTGGGCAGAGCTGTGTGTTGCTGAGCAGCTGTGTGCATTTGGGCTCAGGAGCAGTCTCAGGAACACTGGATGTGCATACTGCAAGAATAGGAAAATTTATAATCAAACCACTTTGCACAAATTCAGGGCATTGGTTTCACCCTCTATTAAACAAGTGCCCTCGGTATGCTTTGTACTTAGTTCTACTTTAGTCCTTTGTGGACTTTCCCATTTTCTCGTTTACCTGCTGAATTTTCTCCTTCAGCTTTTCAGATCCTGTTTTGAGTTGGGGTTTGTGTTTTGTTTTGTTTCGTTGTGTGGTTGTGGTTTTGGTTCGTTGAGTTGGGTTTTCTTTGATTGTGGTCTTTTTGGGTTGTTTCTTTTTCCTAATCATCATTAGAAAAAATCACCTAATCAAACATTGGAACAGACTGCCCTGGGAAGTGGTGGAATTCTCATCCCTGGATGTGTTCAAAAGCCCTCAAAAAGGCTGCCTTAACAGTTGGACTCAATGATCTTAGAGGTCTTTTCCAACCTTAATAGTTCTATGATTACATTTCTTTTTACAGTCTAGATTTTATCCAACCATATTCTTGAAATGTGTTTACTTCTCCAACCTCTGTGAGGCTATTTATCTTTTATATTAGTTCACTTTTTCTCTTCTTTTCTGTGATTGCTTGTTAAATAATTCCATCTTCCTCCACAGGTCTCCTTTCCCTTCTCCTTCCTGAAGCAAAGTCCATCTCTTCCTGTCAGTTCCACCTCTCTCCTCCTAAATTCCACTCACAAATTCTTTTTTCTTCATCCTCCCACTCCAAACACATCAGCACATTCTTCCCTACACATCAGCAAAGACCTGGGGAACTTTGAGCAAGAAATCTATTTTTTTTTTCATATCAGTGTCATTTTGCTGGTAAAAAGAACAAAATATTTCTCATCCTTCTACACCTCTCTTCTCCCCTTCTTGCTTCAGCAGCCAAATATAATGCTATTTCTCTTTTTAGGTTCCACATTCCAAGAACTGACCTGCATTATATCCAGAAACTTTCCAAATAGCAATGGCCAGATTGTTGCAAGATCCATCTAAACTTCATCCCTCAGAATGGTACACTGCAAACAGGATGCAGCGTGCCACTACAGAGTCCCAGAAATCCAGGTCAGAATGCAACATAGCTGAGAGTTGGAGGCTGGTGGATGAAATAGAAAAGACAACTCAAAAAACCCAAAGTGATGTCAACAAGAAATTAGGTAATCCCATGTCTTCTGCAAGGGTCAAGATTTGTTATTTGAGCTATATGCTCAAGACAGACTTAGGATATTAGTTGATAATGAGTAGGAATATATGTCAATGCCATGCTTGTTGATGGCATGGAAAAATCAAAAATACATTATAAAATACTTTGAGGCAGACTCTATTTTTATAACAAAACACACAAAAAGCTATTTTAACCAAACCTGCTGACACAGGGTTGCTAAATTGTGTCCACAGAGCCCACAGCAACAACAGGCACTCTACTATAGAATAAGTCTATTTTTGGCCATAGCTAAGATCTGAGCTACAATTCTCTTGCTCATAAAATGGGCACTTATTAATACATGTTTGTTATTTTGGTTCTACAGAACAGAGACGGGAAGAAATAAAATTCTGGAAGCAAGAATTAGATAACAAGCTGGAACAAATTGTTCATGAGACAGAGATACTGTTGACTTTCAAGAAAAGGCTGGAGAGAGCTTTGGAGGGCTGCAAAGAGCCACTTGTCATTGCCCAAAAGTGTCTCCTATATAGGTGAGCATTCAAGGAGAGAAAAAAAAATCTAGATAATGAACCTTTAACAAATAAGAAAAAAGACTGCAAACTAAAGGCCCATCTCTCTTTGCAGCAGAGTCACAGTTTGATTTAGGTGTTAAAATACTGGGGAAAGCAGAGCTTTATCATCTCCTGGTAGATGCAGGCATTTGAACAATGTGGCTGATGGTTTTTCCTTTTTTCATGTAGGCAGAGGCGAGTAGGGATTGACTTGGTATATGATGAAGTGGAACGGGAGCTGGTGAAGGAGGCTGAAGTCCTCCAGGGGATTATTGCTTTACTTGGACGTACATTGGAACAAACAAATGAGCAAATCAGGTACAGAGGCAAAGAGCATAACAGAACACTAATTAGATGAAAATTAAGACAGCCATATTACTGAGAAGTTGTAGGGTCAGGCTGAGCACAGGTCCTAAGTTATCTTCAATGCTGAACAGTAGCAGGGCGTCAGTCCTAATTCATACCACTTAATCAGTAATGGTGAGAGGTTCTGCATGTAGAATACAAAGTACTTGCACTTGATCCTTGGTCTTCTCATGATCCAGTCCTGTGCCCTTAATTTCAATTAGAATTGAACCATCAGTTTATAGAAAGGCAGCTTCATATTGTAGATGTTGTGACTTGACAACTAAGAGTTCATATATGACATTTTCTGTAACAGCATTTGAATTACCTAATGCGTGTATGCGTGCACATTAAGGACACCTGTGAGTACCCACACTTTGTCTTAGAGTTTGGTTGTTTCTTCTCCTAGACAAAACCGTTCAGCAAAATACAACCTGGAAATGGATCTGAAGGACAAATTCACAGCTTTGACGATTGATGATTATTGTGCTAGTTTGACAAATGAAACTCCTCATATTATATATGCTGATAATGCAATGAAACTAGAAGGAAAGTAAGTGGTTCTTTAGTTCAACAAACATAATAATTATACAGATAATATGGGCTGTCCCAGTAATAGCAAGATTATTGTGTAAAACAGGCTTTATCTTTTTGCCATCTGATTATTTCTTATACTTCTATCCACCACTTTTGTATCTGTGTAATATATCTGTGAAATAAGCCACAATAATTATGCTCCCAGTGAACTGCTTTAAAAAGTTTTTAAAGCTCACAGTTAGTTAAAGAAGAATTTCACACATTGCTTAAACACAGAATAGATTTACAGATCTTAACTTCTTTCCTCTCCCAGGGTGTCCCAGTGGGAAGAATGCTGGACTGGGACACATGAGGTGTAGAGTCAGTTTCTGACTCAGACATTAACCTGTCAAATGTGCCCATTCTGCATGGGTTAGTTAGTGTGAAAGGTTTAAACGGAAAAATAGCTACCACAGAAAAATGGGCTGAAAAGAGGAACTATACTGAGAAAGCAGCGTGTGCGAGAGCCTCAGAAAGCCACTGCTGTGCAACAGCTGGCAAACTTGAGATGCCAAGAGGCTGACAGCTCTTGCTACCAGCGCGCTAGCACGTGTCAACAACAGGTTATGTAACTCAGACCACACCCGAGATGGCGTTGCCTGCTCTGTGCAAATGACAATTACCACTTTATATATCCACCCAACAGAACAAGGAATGAAACGCTCTGAGGAACTTTCCAAACACCTACCTGCAAGCCACAGCTGCACAGGGATGACTGTCTAATTCTGGGGATACAGTTGGGGCTGGGCTTCTCAACTGTTGTTCCAGGCAGGTACTTTCAAGTGTTGTAGAGGTGAACTGTGTGAGGGAATAAGTGACTGTGTAAATAGCTACCTACTATTAATAGTAACAGCTTTATTAATGAAAGATGTTCTAAGAAATATTGGTTATTATGTGTGTTTACCCCCATGACAACTCAATTCTTCGCCAGGTGAAAAGAAAGTTATAGCAAAGTGGCTCTATGACTAGCAAATTTGTTTTCATCTGACTCATCTACTTTATTACACAATGATTATGACAGTCTTTCTTTTGTATCTGTAGAACTCCCAGGACAGGTGTCATTTACTGGGACCTGCAGTTAAAAGTACTGCTTTGTTCTTGATTTTGTGGCATAATTACAGATTTATGAAGTCACAGAGGGCCTCCTGCTGTCTGTTGATGACCTTTTATTTTGAATCTCTTTCAGTTTTGTTAGCCCTGAGGACTGGATAGATCTCTCAAATATAAATGTTGAAAAGGCTGACAAGCAGCGAAACAATTCTTTGGCACTGAAGGCACTTATTGATGGCATCCTCTCACAGACAGCAGAAGACATGCGCAAGCAATGTGAGATGGTAAATACTGCTTTTAGAAATAGAGTGAAGGAAGTCAAGGATGCCAAGCACAAGCTAGAGACACTTCTTGCAATGGTAAGTCATAGGGGACAGTCAGTGAAGAAGTGGAAACACTGGGCTTTTATCTACCAGTTTTCCCAATCCAGTGGGTTACACTTAGCTGCCACATTTTCCTTTTTTCTTCCCTTCTCCCTCCTCCATAAAAGTCATCTTAGATTTTTTGTTCTCAGCTCTGTGTGCACCACCACAGAGATGAATTTCTGGAGCCACTCATTCAATCTAAATGATGCTGTAGCCATCAGTAAAGTTAGGACTTTCCTTGTGGTTTTTAGTTGCATGGGGCTCCTATAGGTTTTTCAGGATTGTGATATAAGAGCCTAATAATTGATAAAAGCAGGGTCAAAGTGCTCAAAATTTGACACATGAAAACTGAGTATTAATATTTTAAAATAATTGCTGGGCATAAATTTCCGGGTTCACCCAGAACAGTGTCATATGCTTTCCAATGAAGGAATCAAACTCCTGGCTAAGCTTTGTAAAATATCGTTGGATGAAATTACAACATAGTGAGTGTTACTGTGATTGTTACAACTGTTAAAGATGGTGATAATTTCACACATTGCAAGAGGCAGTGTGCAGAGTTTCGTTGTTGGATTTGTTAAGGTGATGGATGAGATTGCCTCGCAGGAGAAGAACATTGCAGCCTTAAAGAAAGCAATCGCTGGTAAGGAAGGACCTGTAAAAGTGGCTCAAACCCGCTTGGAAGCGAGAAACCATCGCCCCAATGTGGAACTGTGCTATGACACAGTGCACAGCAGCCTAATGAGTGAAGTTCAAGAGATTACCAAAAATATTCAAAGGCAAGTGGAAATAATGCAAAAGGACTATCTGTGGCATAGATTACTGGGTTAATTTAATGTGTTAGCATAACAATGGGTCCCAGCTATTCTCCCTGAAAAGCTGCAAATTGCTTTTCTCTTAAGGGCAGGACACTTTAAGGGAAATTAATGGACAGCCTTTAAGAGAAGACCGTGGATGTTGTCTCTATGAATCCCTTTCCATCTTTCTTGCTCAGAATTCCTAACCCTTATGAGAAAAAAACCCCAGCCATGTGTTTTCAACTAATGCCTGCGTCTATTCTCCCTATTAGATTAAAGGATGCATTGGCACAGGCTCAGACAGAGCTGAAAGGCCTGAGCCGCCGACAGCTTTCTTTGGAGGAAGAGATCAAGGTCAAGGAGAATACAGTGTACATTGATGAAGTGCTGTGCATGCAAATGAGAGAGTCTGTTTACATAAACAATTACTGAAGTCATCATACTGGGAGATTGTGCTCCAAAGAACCAGTTCCTGATGAAATTCTATTGACAAACTTCCAAATTTATTGGCTTGGCCCAATGCTGTCTAGTTGGGCCAGGTAATTAAAACAGACCTAGTATTTACAGCTGCCTATTTCACAGCTATCCATGCTCTAAAACATTTGATGAAATCTTCCACTTGGCAATAAAATTCCAGAATACTGAGAAATGCCCCTTACTCCAGGTTTCTCTCATGTGTAACCGATGATATCTTTTGCCATTGAAAGGTGTCAAAAGGCAACCATGTGGAAGCTAGAGCAGGAGTGTCCTCATAAATCACTTATTGGAAAGCCGGGCAAGTGGGAGGGATGTCTCTCAGGACTGGGCATGCTATGTTTTGTTTGTATCTTAGCATCTGCTGCTAAGAACTAGACAGTATGGCCAACTTAACAGGACCTAACTTATCTAACTGATACACTAGATAGTGCATCTGCCTGCATCTAAATCGAGATCAGGTCAAGGCGGACTTTGGGAAAACCACTTCTTCACCCCATGTCTCAGTTTCCCTATTTGTAAAATGGAAACACAGAGATGGGTTTCAATGGTAAAGTGTTTGAAGCTCTACTACGAGAAGTGCTGAAAAAAGAGGAGGGTCTTATTTTTATCAGAGATGCCTGTAAATGGGGAAAAGGGATCACTGCTTCCTTTGGTTCTGGCAAGGAAAAAAAAAAAGCAAGGGCAAGAATAAATAATACTGGAGACAAAGGAGTCCAGTTCTGAAGTACAACATTTTAATGCATGGAGTTTAAAATTGTCCCTTGCCTCTTTCTTGCTGGAATGATAACTCCGTTTCAGAGGCACTGCTGTCAAAATTCAAATCCCTTACTAAAGCCCGCCAAAGGATCCATTAATGCAGACATCACTGGGTATTCTTCTCTTCCTGTAGTTTACACCATTGGGTAGGTGATGACAAAATAATTGAGTTCTGAGTCAATCAGGTACTTGAATTTCCTGTAAATATCAGCCAACAGCTGCTCCTCCTCAGTGCTGTCTTCTTGGGCTGTGTAAATCCTGACCTGTATGTACAAACAGCAGTCATGTCTCTCAGATATAGGGAGCTCAACTCATTACAGCTCATGGTGCCAAGAAGCATCTGTGACTAATAAGGAATCTAGAGAAGCAAAATTCCTTGAATTTGAATAGAATCTTGAGGCTTTCCTCTCTTCCCACTCGCAACTGACTAAAAAGATCATCTCCTGCCAAAGACTTTTTGGGAGGTGTTGGGAGGAATGAGTTATATAATGGAAGACTAGCAAGAAGGGCTGGAAATCACTCAGGTGATCTTGCAGATGGGAATAGGCCTTGACAACCCAGTATGAACACTAGCCAATGACCTTCTGGCATGGAGTGAGTTTAACTGTGTCTGCATCTCCACCGGTGTGTGTCTGCCTGGGGTTGCTTTGGGGATGCCTCAGTGAGCAAAGGAAGGGAAGTAAATTTACTCTTTGTCTTTTAGCTGTAGTTTTGTGGTTGTTCCGGCTGTCTGCCTGTGCTGACTCAGGCAGGAAGAGCAAGGTTCTTTTTACCCCCAGAACTGATGCACCCCTGGGATCTGCACACATCTGTGAGGACCTACTGAATTCAGATTGTAGCACACAAAGAAGCATGTCAGCATGGTTTACCCCAGCTACAGTTGTGGCCTGGCGCCAGTTCAACTAAAGGTCATTTTTTACACTACGCTCATCATTATTAGTGCATGAATACAAAGGGGTACAAACATCATCACGTGGAACTTTTTAAAGACCAGAGTTCTTACGAATTTGTAAAATGTATGTTTGTTTATAAGCCAGTGGTGAGTTTCAAGACGTATCCCGCAGTATTACTGGGTTGGCTTCCCCATCACTATAAACCAAATCTTAGTTAAGGAGGTGTTTTAACTATCAG